>CAJQZP010000223.1:0-38784 GCA_907164705.1 Parnassius apollo | reverse complement strand
GCTGAAAATGTGAAATTTTGAAAAACCGTACGTAACGAAAGTATAAGCAAGTTATAAAACTGCGAGGAAGTTGCAAGAAAAATCATTTTTATATAATATGTAGGACGAACAATACCATATTAATGAGTTGCAGGTTTATAGCAACTTTCCCTATAGACGTTCACCTCTTTTTTATACGAACTTCGAAGTAACGCTACGCCGCAGTTGAGTTAATACGGCAGAAATAATTGCTCGGCTCTACCGTGGAAGTACCTTTTTATTTTAACTTTGGGAAATGCCTACGCAAACCCGCCTGGCGAGGGGGCAAGGATGGGTTTTGTCGGACTCGCACCGACTAAAACCCCATGGTGTTCCAACTTCGTCACATATTGGCAGAGCCATGGGAACGCTTTTGCACACACCCGCAGTTCTACCAGCGCCGGCCGCCCCGAGAAGGAGATAGGGAGAATTACTCATCCCTATCTTCTTTTCAGGTAAGGTGCACCAGAACACATCATGGTGCTATTTCCTCCGCGGCCTCCAACTTCAAGTACGCAACGGACGCCCTTATGTCCGATGTGTGAAGACCAATGTTTATTTTTTAACTTTATTAGACAAAATAAAAGCAAAAACAAAATATACTTAAACTATAAATTTTGTGGCCCTAAATGTACATTTTTTATTTAAATTATATATTTAGTTAGTGGTACTGGAAAGCACCAAAACGTCGCGTCGGGAATTAAAAAGCATTTAAAATTAAACGCGATAAAATCCGTAAAAAGTAGTTTTTATTGATGTGTAGTGTTCGCTTTAATATAAAGAAAACATTATTTAAATTATTTTAAGTTATATTTTTTTACCATTATACTTCGTGTTATTGAGTATGTTGTGGAACTCTAATACAGACTGTCTTTACATTATAATTAAGTATGGTTGTTAAATAAATGCTGTTGAGTTAACAAATAAATAATAAACATAAAAAGATAATTATTGTTCTGATAGTTTCAATATTAGCAATATTTCTTAGTTTCTTCTTTGCCTATAAAGGATATAAATGCATAAATATTAAAGATAAAAGGTGCGCTGTAAGATGTAAGAGACGGATATCCAAAATGAAATGTATTCGTCGCTGTGAAAAGATATATTGCATTTACTGATACGTGTATTGCATTACATATGCGAAGCTATCCCTTTTAGGTACTCGTACTACATAAATATAAATTTAGGCTATATCGAATTCCCTTTCCCTAACTACAAATAAATGAGGTCGAGTTCTGTTTTTAATTGTTATATTTAAAAAAAATTAATTTTAAATTTTCATAATAAAAAATTACTATTTCGTTAATTCAACAAGTTTCAGTTTAATCGGTTTATATACATAGTAGGGCGATAAACGAGCTGTTCGTACACGCTATTCTGTTACATTATTAGACAACTTCAGTAAAGGAGGGGGTTGTCATTCGACTGCATGGTTTTATGACTGCTTCTTTGGTCTAGTGGTCGTAGCCGCAGTTGCTGATCATGAGCTATCTTGTTCGAATCCCAGGTCAAGCCAAAATCAGTTCTTGTGTTTTTAGGAGTGAAAGTTGGTGGTGTTTTATCTACGCGACTCTGAAAGCACGTAAATCCATTGATTCTTACTGCGTGCCCAAAATAAGGGGTATAGAATTAGTTTGATTATAGAGCGTAATGTATTGGCAACAAAACTTTTTATTTCGTTTTAAGTTCTTCAAAGACACAAATGATAGCGTTCGCCTTTTTTCAGTCACGTTCAGCAACGCAAAAATATAACTTCTGTGAAAAAAATCGAACGTATAATTTGAGCCAGACGTCTTTATCGGAGAAATTTAAATGAAGTTTGCAATAACTATGTACGTGGGACGCGCTTAATGCTGTTTTTACCGTTTGGTATGAACCTAAAAAGACACGTTTCGCTACCTTGTGTTTCTTTAGTCTTTTAAGTCAAAAAATTTCGACAATGTAATAATATTTACTGTTATAAGTGGGTGCGTTTCTTTTTCTGTGTGGTTAAGCGTATCCTATAATAATAATAAACACATTACACAGACATAATTTTGGTCATGACGGCCAGCCTCAACGGAGACAAGCCGTCTGCGCAGGACAGGATTATAGTGCCTGAGTGTATGCGTAAGCACAGGTGCACTCCCTATTCCCTCACTCTCACAGTCCGATGGGACGACTACCGACACTACCGGAGTGAGTTCATGCGTAGGAACAACGGCTTTACCTGCTTTCCAAAGCACGGACGTGAAACAACGCCAACTCTCTGACGGCTGTTGCTGAGTATTTCTTGACATTAAACTAAATTTTTTTTTGCTTGACTCGGAATTCGAACTTGTGACCTCATGAGCAGCAAGCGCGTATTCGACCACTAGATTAACGAGGCAGTTGCATATTCTGTTCACATTCACCATATCCTTTTCTTATTACCCATTCTCCTCTTCTCTCTTGTGGAACACGATTCTGAACTTCAGATTATGAACCAAAGCATATACCGTCATTTTTTATTACTTTACTAATTTTATTAAAATACACTACGTGGATTAAAATTAGACGTTGGCTAATCTAATAAAAATAACCAGCTACGTACTACTACGTAATACAATGTGTACAAGACTATCGTACTGTTGTGGACGCCGTCACCAACTCTCGGCCAATATATTCGCCACTACATTCGCCACTGTGTTGGCCAACGTGTAGAGGCGACATTACAATTACAATATTAAACAAAAAAAACAGAACTAGTTAAAGACAAAAAGACGTTATGCTTCACAGATGACTGTACATTAGTGGGAGATATTTCTTTTTCTTTTTATTTATAGAATAAGGCTGACATACGAGCACACAGTCCACCCGATGGTAAGTCAATGCTATGGCCAATAGACATCTACGTTTATCCTCGATTAAGAATCAAAACGCAGATGCGTTGTCACACCTCGTTTCTGGTAAAAAAGGGTCTCCGGATCTCTACACTAACCATACGAAATAATGGTCGCTTGTCCGATGTTTGTGCACAAATTACAATCTGTAATGTAGACAAAACGGAAACGGGTCAGCGTCTCGACCGCGCATCTGGTTAAATAGCCACCGAAGTTCCTTCCTTGCACGAAAAAACCACACGTTAGTTAGTCTTGAGCTTTAGCCATTGTAGTAAGTCATTATACAGACAAGGAAAACCAAAACATCGAAATAATAATAATAATAACTTCTACTTTAGTCTACATAAGTAGGTTTTTTAAAAGATAAGGGTAACAAACGAGCACACAGTCCACCTGATGGTAAGTGGTTGATGTGGTCTATCTAGATACGTTGTCACCCGTAGGAATTAAAATGGAATGTCTCGTTTCCAGTAAAAAAAGGTCGCCAGTTATCTACACTAACTATACGAAACACAGCAGTGTTAAGCTGCTATTTTCTGTCGGTATTCTGTGAGAGCGTGGTTCTTCTCCAGTCGAGCGGAACCGTGAACGTTGTAGCATTTCCTATAAACGTCTTTTACGACACTCCGAACTAAGTTGGGAAAAATTGTTATAAATTAGTTTGATTAAAATTGTCACTTAGTACCTATGTGCTACGAAAAGACTGTGTGATTCGGTTTATAATGACTATAAACTTTCCATTTGGTGACTTGGTAAAAGAGTAAGATTAATGTCCTCTAAACCAAACTTTGGACATTGCGGCCATTTTTAATGGAGACTAGCCATCAGCGCAGGACACGATTAAAGTTCACGAGTGTGAATGCTGTGGCTCATATACATCTACATCTATCCTCAATATAATCAAAGTGCAGATACGTTGTCACCACTGAGGTCTTAGATTTAATTCCTCGCTATAAAAGGTAAAAAGGATATTCGGTTCTCTACACTCACCATACAAAACATAGCAGCATTAAGCATCCATTTCATGCTGGTATTCCGTGAGAGCGTGGTCCTTCCCCCGGTCGAGACGACCCATTGTTACAAGTAGAATCAAAGTAAAGTACAGTAATTTTGCTGTTGTTTAACAAGGCAGTTCTCTCATCCTTCAAATAGTGAAAATCGCAGAAATTAATTTCGAAGGTTTTTAGAAACTTAATAGATTAATTTGTGCATTGGTGCTTGGCATTAATAGAAATTCAATGAAATACGGTAGTACTTTAAAAATTCAAATAACTGTGTTAGTTTAATATTGAAACGTGTTTATTTAATACTTTTAATACAATTCAAATATATTATCATATCTAGCATCTTATAAAGAAGCTAACTAACTGTAATTGATTAAAATTTGTTTGAGTTATTTTTTTAACATTCAAAATGCCCTTAAAACTTGATTGCTCTAGGGCTCCTGCATAGTACCATGGACCTAGACCTGATGTCTTGGTAACGCATATTTTGTATAAAATTTTGTATATTTTATTACTTAGTTGGTATTCGTGAAAATCGACCATGTGTAAATTAACAATCATATTAAAATATACTAGTTTGCCAGGCAGACGTTGTTCCGCCTTTTTCGACGACCCCTCGTCATATCCTGTTAAAATACCCTTAAATTCGAAAAAAAAATGTGTCACTCATGAAAAAAAAACTATCCTATTTCTCAAGTTGGACCAAACTGCACACGGTGTGCAAATTTGATTAAAATCGGTTTAGTAGTTTAGGAGTCCATGGCGGACAAACAACGTGACACGTAATTTATATATAAGATTATATGAAGTGTTTGACCCATTTTAAAACTAAAGACCAAGACAACATCTCCTAATCTTGCTAATGTGCTGGGTGCTTTTTTATACAGGTTGTTAGTGTAAACACCGTTATCTTTGAAACCAGTGGTTTGCTTTTTACTTATAGAAAGTAAATTCAATGAATTTAAAAAACGCTATTTTCTTTCATAAAATTTAAAAAAATTCAGTCCGACACCGTCCATAAATTCATGGATACCCTATGTGCCCGAGTGACGAATTCACTGTAAAGATCACCGTTTGCGCTAGCTACCTACACAACATTCCAATAAAAACACGTGATGTAATTTTCCTTCATACTTTCATCCTGGCTTAGGACAGGCAAAATTGATGAATTAAGGAAAAATTAAGATTTTACTAAAAAATCGTGTTATTTTTCATTGAATTTACGTTCTATAAGTGAAACCAAACCACGGGTTTCAATATACGAAAACACCGTTATAAGATAACGGTGTTTACACTAACATCCTGTATGATAGTAGTAACCAACGAGCATACAGTTCATCTGATGATAAGTGGTTGCTGTGACCCATAGAGATCTACATCTATCCTCGATTACATATTAAAATGCAGATGCGTTGTCACCCGTGAGGACTAAGATGCAATGCCTCGTTTCCAGTAAAATGTCTCCGGCTCTCTACACTCACCATACGAAACGTAATAAGCTACTATTTTACGCTGGTATTCTGTGAGAGCGCGGTCCTTCCCCGGTCGAGATGACCCATTCGTGTTACAACTATATACTACTAATATAACTGCAGCATGGCTCTACCACGTATAAATGTATATTGTACATTTTATATAGTAATAAAATGTGAGTTCAGTTGCGACAAATCTTTTCGGCACAGGGTGCAAGTTCAAAAGGGTAGTTTACATCCTATAATCTATCGTGACAAATTGCACTGTGATACATTTTTTTCTGATCTTCGATCTTCCCAAATTATCCTATTAAATGACAACTTAGGATAATACCAGAAATTAAAAAAAAATCTCGCGCCCCTAGGTACGTGCCTGGTTTGCCTTAAGGATAATTCAATCTGGATGGCAAACTTACACAACCGGAGAGAAAATAGGGACAGAATATTATACGAATTTAAGGGTTTTCCGAATCATGGAGGTGAAACACGGCAACTTTCTGACTTCGGGCTGCTACTGGATCTGGGATTCGAACGCATGATCATTAGTTGCGCTTGCGGCTACCAGACCAACGGTCAACAAACATTGTGCTTTTTAGTTGATTGGATTTTTGGTTCCATATGTTATAATAATAAGCAGCACTCATTCGTGATATTAATGAGTCATTTTTTTGCAGTTTTGTATTACACTAAATCGTTTATAAACTCTTTAATTATATATTTGTCCGAAAAAACGTTTCACTATATCTGAAGAATATTTAAAAATACCAACATATTTTACTGCATCAGACTGAACACGGAACGGGTGGGTACGAGGGTATTAGATTTATTCATTCCATTGATGTCCAGGTGCTATTTTGTAAGTATGACGTAAAATAATGTATGATGAATTTTTTATAGAATATAGAAGACAAACAAGCACACCTTTCACCTGGTGGTAAGTTGATATTGTTGTCAATACATAGTAAAGCCATGCTGCCGTTATATTAGTAGTATAGTTGTAGCACGAATGGGTCAGCTCGACCGGGGAAGGACCGCGCTCTCACGGAATAATAGCATAAGAGGCTGCTGTGTTTCGTATAATGAGGGTAGAGAACCGGAGACCCGTTTTACTGGAAACGAGACATTTCATCTTAGACCTCACGGCTGACAACGCATCTGAATTTTTAATCGTAATCGAGGATAGATGCAGATGTCTACGGGACACAACAACTACTTACCACCAGTTGGACTGTCTGCTCGTTTGACACCAAATTTTATTTAAAAAAAAAACAACTAATGCTATCCTCGATTGAGAATCAAAATGTAGATGTGTTGTCATATATACATGCGCAACATACGAAATACATCGACTTTAATCGGCTATTCTATGCTTATTCGTAAAAAAATATAAGTAATTACACTAGTTATCACAAACAATTTTTCAAAAAATAATTTGTGTATATACTTTCTATGAACTGTATAACATGGATAATTCAGATAATTTTTTTACTTATTTGTCGGGATTATCCGTCGCAGAAACATATTGGATAGAAAAAGTTACCTGGAAAGTAATATTGTATTGGCAACTCATTTATATTCCTATACAGAAAACTAGGATCATACTCTGTTTTGCACTTTCTTGAAAAGATCTGGTATAATTTTCACATTTTGTCATCAAATATATTCTTAGTTTTCGGAGAAAGAAAATGTTATTTTCAATTATTTATGTTGTGAGCCGGGATTTATTTATATTTGTAGACCAGAACTATAAAATTTGATTTATTTTATTGTTTTATATATTTTACCTTCGTTTGATTTGGACAGCATAAAAATCAATAAGAAGATTTTTTTCTAACGAATTTTACCCCAGGTTATTTTTCCAGTTAAATTACCTTGTAAATTTAGTGGCAATGTAAGGAAATTCACTACCCCATATCATTGGATTATAATGTCTTATGTCATCTCATTAGTGTCATTAGAGGTGACAGAGGGAAATTGAACTGTGTATTCTATTTCTTCTATCTCTTTGACAACGTGTCACGGTGTCCAAGTTCATAGCGAGACATGGGCCTCTCCCGTTGTAGGAAGAATTTGCCGTATTCGTCACGCTTGGCGGGATAGGTGATGCAACAACGCTGGGCTGGGTGTTAAACGTTTCGTACACTAGTTTGTTAAATGCCATCTATCGGCAGTCGAATGATTTATTTCGCGATTTATTTTCTTATAATCGCCTTTTACGACACCCACGGGGCCTTACAATATTTTTACTCTCACTCTTACCGATATTAAATTCGTTTATGCACCAAAAACGGCATGACTTTTCACATTCAGCTGGGTCACAGTAAATCACTGGCTTATAATTCATCAAATATGAATTTGAATGCACGAATCTGTGTAATGTTAATAAAATATTAAATGGTGAAGTATCGGTTCTCGTTTGGACTGAGCGCATTAAAATCGCATTACAGCTTGCGATATTTACGAGTATGCAATTTATTTCCAAAAGCTCGTTACAACAAATGAGATTGTAAATGTTATTTCTAAAGAAATACGAGGTAATATCTTTTAAATACACGGGTTCTTTTTTTTAAATAATAAAGTGACATAAGAGTACACATTCCACCTAATGGTAATACTATTATTTAATCTGTGCTAATGATAAGTGGATACTGTGGCACACAGACATCTACTATCTCAGTATAAAAACTAAAACGCAGATACGGTGTCACTACTAAGGACTTAGACGGAATGCCTAATTTCCAGGATCTCAATTTCTCTGACTAAAACACACGAAACTCAGCAGCATAAAGCTGCTATTTTACGCAGGTATTCTGTGAGAGTAAGGTCCTTCCCCGGTCGCGTGCGACCCATTCGTGCTACAACTGAAGTGAACTTATTCATGCTACAACCTACAGCCATAACATTATTCGTTTGGCTGATGAATAAAAAATAGGATATCTCTCACCGGACATGGTGTTCTGTCCGAGGAGCGGTCAACGCTTCGTATGTTAATACAGATCTGCGCTATATATAGGGCAGTATTTCAGAACCTTGATCACCCCCTACGGCCTCCGAACCTATCTCTGTGTCAAATGATGAGATTTCATCCCTCATCAAAGGACTAAAGCCTAAAAAGGCTCCGGGCGCGGATGGCATCTCCAACCAAGCCCTAAAACACTTTCCTGAGCAGGTGTTAACCTTTTTATCTATTATCTCCAACGCCTGCTTCAACCTTAGTTACTTTCCCACTACGTGGAAAGAGGCAACTGTGATTGGAATTCCCAAGCCAGGCAAGCCTCTCAACCTCCCGTCCAGTCATCGCCCCATTAGCCTCCTCAAGGCAATGGGCAAGCTCTTCGAAAGAGTCATCCAAACACGAATGAGGCGCTATCTGTTTTCCACAGACGGTGACCCTCTCATCATTCCCCATCAATTCGGTTTCCGAGCCCAACACTCATGTCCCCAACAAGTTCACCGCATTGTGGAATACATCCTCAGCGGTTTCTATCCTCGTCGTCATAAGACCATCGCGGTCTTTTTCGACATAGCTAAAGCTTTCGATAGAGTCTGGCATACAGGCCTTATCTAACTGTAAAATGGGGGGCGTATGTTTAAAAAAACCTACTGCAGAATAGAATAGTAATACCTCGGAACAATATTAAATTTACCCTATCACAGATTACACAGTGACCACTATGCACGCTAACTACTCTGTACAATGATAGAACGTAAACAACATAGGGTATTGCACGGCATAGAGTGATTACGAAAAATTGTTCGAAACTAAACAAATTCTTAGTTAGGGATTAAAGTTTATGATCTCTCAAATAATAAAAGTAAATAAATAAATCAATTGAAATTCAATAAAATTCCTAAAACAAACACAATAATGAAATTCGTACACATTAGTTGCTGCAACCAAAAAACAAAAAAAACAAAAACGTTTCACAAACACAAAACGACACAAACACCAACTACTCCTACGCAGTGAAACCAGACCTTTTTTACCACGTTTATGGGCGCCAGTGTTTGCTTACGCTGGTCAGTCTGCAAGTAGGTTTAATCAAGGCAGCGGCCAAAGTTTCAATAAAAGACCTTACAATAACTTTTACAATAAAAGCAACAATAATTACAATACAGGTAATAAAACTTATACTAAAAATGATAATTATGTGCATGCGGTGCAACAGCAGTACCAAAAGTCTCCTTATTGTCCTAGGTGTCGTAATAACACCCACAACCTTCGTCAATGCAAAGCAAATAGGGATAGAATATTTTGTTTTGTTTGTGGCCAGGAAGGCGTCAAGTCACCAGACTGTCCGAAGTGTGGCAAGGATAAACCGAGCACTTCAAAAAACTGATAGACCAGCAGAATTGTACTGAAGTCCTGCCACCCAAGTTTGACCAAGAGGATTGGCAGAGCTGGCTTAACACTGTTAATGTTTTCTTCAATTCTTATAAAGTTGATACAATTCTGCTGGACAAACCATTGCATGATCCTAGACCTTACGCTTGTGTACAAATCAATGATTTTAAGCTATTTGGCCTCTTAGATTCAGGCTCAGCTGTGTCCATTTTAGGTGATAAAGCTTATAGGAAGCTAGAGGAGCGGGGTTTATAGCTGCATAGGGACGACTTAATTACAGTCACGGCTGCTGGGGGTCAATCTATGACCAGCATTGGCTATATGTTTCTCCCTATAAACTTTGAGAATGAGTACCATATAATTAAGTCATTTGTTGTGCCAGACATCAATATTGATCTCGTGTTGGGGATCGATTTTTGGCGCGAGTTTAACATTTTTCCTAGACATTTCTCAAGCATTACATTTTCTAATGCCGCAGTATTGAATGCTAGCCTTAGTACCGATTCTACCACTTTCATACAAGCGTATGACCACTTAACTGTTTCGGAGAGATCAGTGGCGGATGACATCATTTCTCAATTTAGCGACATTTCCGCCGAACGTCGGGGTTTGGGCGAGACGAGTTTGGTCACTCACCGTATTGATACGGGAGATGCTGAGCCACTTCGTCAAAGGTACTATAGGTTGTCTCCAGAGAAGCAGCGGATCCTTGCCGAGCAGGTCGACGAGATGCTGGCTCTGGACGTAATTGAGCAGTGCGAAAGTGCTTGGTCATCACCAGTTCTCATTGTTACGAAGAAAAACGGTCAGCCTCGGTTTTGCCTCGACAGCCGCAAGATCAATTCCATCACGAAGCGCGACGCCTATAGTCTACCCTACATTTCAGAGATCTTGGATAATCTTCGCGATGCTCGCTACTTATCTAGTATCGATTTATCCAAAGCTTTTTGGCAGATACCTATAGCACAGGAGGACCGGGACAAGACTGCTTTTTATGTGCCTAATCGCGGTACCTATCGTTTTAAGCGCACTGCTTTTGGTTTAACTAACGCCCCGGCTACACAGCAAAGGTTGGTTGATCTGTTATTTAGGGAATTTGACCTCAAAGTCTTTGCATACCTAGACGACATTATTATCGTCTCAAACGACTTCAATTCCCATGTTTCCCTGTTACTTCGGGTTCTTAATAAGCTGAAACAGGCCAACCTCACTGTAAACCTAGAGAAATGTCAATTCTTCCGCAGTCAGCTCAAATACCTGGGTTACGTCGTTGATAGTAGTGGTTTACGTACCGATCCTGAGAAGGTGGAAGCAATCCTTAATTACCCGACACCTACATGTCGTAAGGACGTTAAGCGCTTCCTCGGGACTGCTATTTGGTATCGTCGTTTCGTCCCCAATTTTAGTACCATTGCAGGCCCCTTAAACAAGTTAACTTCGAGTAAGAAGGGTGGACCACCTTTTGTCTGGTCTGCCGGAGCTGATGCTGCCTTCAAGAAACTTAAGGAGTGTTTAGTTTCCGCTCCTGTTCTTTCCTGCCCTGACTACGATAAGCCATTCGAAGTACACACCGATGCCAGCAATTACGGCGTGGGTGCGATGCTGACGCAGACTATAGATGGTAAGGAGCACCCCGTTGCTTATATGAGCAAGTCGTTGTCAGCAGCAGAGAGGAACTACAGTATAACGGAGCGTGAGACATTAGCTGTCGTCATCGCCCTGGAGCACTGGAGGTGTTACTTGGAGAACGGTAGGCCATTCACTGTCTATACTGATCACAGTGCGTTAAAATGGTTTCTGTCTCTCAGGAACCCTACCGGTAGATTAGCTCGCTGGGGTGTAAGATTGTCCTCATTTCATATAGAATTCAAGCATCGTAAGGGTGTGGACAATGTGATCCCCGATGCCCTCTCTAGAGCTCTTCCCGTCTCGGCGATTAGTACTTCCGGTTCGAACATGGTGACATCGGATTCTTGGTACAAAAATATTTATAATTCTTGCCTTTCTAAGCCGCAAACTTTCCCGAATTTCATTATCAAGGATGGCAAGTTATTCAGGCGTGCCAAGAATAATCACTCACTTTCATCCGAGTTCTTATGGAAGGAGGTTGTACCTTTTGAGCTACGCGAGCAGGTGATCAACGAGAATCATGCGGAACCCACGGCTGGACATCTCGGCGTTTTTAAAACATACCATCGTATTGCCTTGCGCTACTTTTGGCCTGGTATGCACCAGGACGTGGTGAAGTTCGTTGCCTCCTGCGAGAAGTGCTTGTCTTACAAGACTCAAAATCACCAAACCTTGGGAGAAATGGGCCGCCCGAAGCAGTGTTCTAGGCCATTTCAAATGATTTCAATTGATTTGATGGGCCCCTTGCCTGTCACTAGGAAGCAGAACACTTATATCTTCGTAGTCACATGCTGCTTCTCGAAATATTGCCTAATTTTCCCATTAAGAAGTGCTACTGCCACTACAGTCACGAAGTTACTGGAAGAGTCTGTTTTCCTCATCCATGGTGTCCCTCAGACCATATTTTTGGACAATGGCAGCCAGTTTATTTCGAAGGTCACTGAGTCACTTTTCCATCGTTATAAGGTCCCTAACGTGTTCTTCACGCCAAAGTACACCCCTCAAATTAATTTGGTAGAACGACATAATCGTTCAATTATCACGTGTATCTCAACTTTCGTGGACAACGATCATCGCAGTTGGGATACATATATTCCGAAGGTTCAGTTCGCCCTCAACAATTCGGTGAGTGAGGCGACTGGTTTCACTCCATCCTTCCTGGTGTTCGGCAGGGAGCTCGTTACATGTGGCTCGCATTATTTAGATAACGATTTAGGCGATGAGGTTTTATTCCTTCCCCGTGACATCTACGCGGAAGATTTGGGTTGTCTTAAGGAAGTTTTCGATACTGTAAAGGCCAAATTGTGGCATGCTCATGCTAAAAACTCAACCCACTATAAACTTTGGCGCAAGCCTATGGAATTTAACATTGGTGACACTGTAATGAAACGCGCATATGTTTTAAGTGATAAGGATAAGTTCTTTAGCAAAAAACTTGCGCCAAAATTTATTAAATGTCGCGTCATCGGTAAAAAGTCACCCCTAGTTTACATCCTGGCTGACATGTCCGGGAAAGATATTGGCACCTGGCACATCAAGGATTTGAAATTAACAGGACACAATACTTAGTCATATACGTATACACTTTTTTTTTTTTTAAAGTGTGTACTTCCCCCGTGTGGTGTCGGGTTAGAATAGCACCACCACATTTCTTCCTGTGGGTGTCGTAAAAGTCGACTAAGGGATAGGGTAGTAGTGTGTTGTGGGAGATGGGCTAGCAACCATCACTGCAATATCACAAGATCTCCATGTTACACCTACAAGTACACTTAATTAAGTTGCATGTGTTCTGCTTGTTACTTAGGAATACACTAGCGTAATATTTATATATATACATGGTGCTCGTTTTACCCTGGTCACACTTTTACATCTTTAGCTCTAGGTATTCGTATGGGTCTTCCAGTCTAGCCGATGCTGGAACACCTTGCCAAATGACAGGATGCGTCAACTACCCTATTGATGTTCGTTGACGCTGATATAATCGCGTGAAGTATGAGAGATGTTGTATAAAAGGATAATGCGAATACATAACAATTTAGAGCGGATTTTATTAATTAAGAGTAATAAAATCCTTATGTAGCGCGGGGTACTGTAACGTTGCAAGTACATGTATGCATAATTATAATTAAACGGTTTATTAAAATTAAATAAACATTTAATAAACTAAATAAAAATAAAATTAAAAGTTATTAACAAAAATAATTCTATAATTAACTTAGGTATCCTATTAATAAAACAAATCAGTAAACTAAAAGAACGAATTAAATAATAAATCAAATATTAAAATATTGTATTTCGAACAAACACTCTGACGCTTCGTTACTCTATGCGCTTTGCAACTCTCGCGTCAGAGTTTTACCCGGCGGGTATCATTCCACGGCGTCGCGCTCCCGGTCATTCTCCGCCGAAGCGCCCTGGGAGGCGCACACTACCACTGCAGCCGCGTTCACAAGCTCTGCTTTGTGTCCTCGTACGCGCTTGCAAATTTTAATCCCATTTTACACTGTAACGTTGCACGTACATGTATGCATAATTTTAATAAACCGTTTAATTATAATTATGCATACATGTACGTGCAACGTTACAGTACCCCGCGCGCTACATAAGGATTTTATTACTCTTAATTAATAAAATCCGCTCTAAATTGTTATGTATTCGCATTATTTAGATAACGATTTAGGCGATGAGGTTTTATTCCTTCCCCCGTGACATCTACGCGGAGGATTTGGGTTGTCTTAAGGAAGTTTTCGATACTGTAAAGGCCAAATTGTGGCATGCTCATGCTAAAAACTCAACCCACTATAACCTTCGGCGCAAGCCTATGGAATTTAACATTGGTGACACTGTAATGAAACGCGCATATGTTTTAAGTGATAAGGATAAGTTCTTTAGTAAAAAACTTGCGCCAAAATTTATTAAATGTCGCGTCATCGGTAAAAAGTCACCCCTAGTTTACATCCTGGCTGACATGTCTGGGAAAGATATTGGCACCTGGCACATCAAGGATTTGAAATTAACAGGACACAATACTTAGTCATATATGTATACACTTTTTTTTTAAAGTGGTACTTCCCCGTGTGGTGTCGGGTTAGAATAGCACCACCCCATTTCTTCCTGTGGGTGTCGTAAAAGTCGACTAAGGGATAGGGTAGTAGTGTGTTGTGGGAGATGGGCTAGCAACCATCACTGCAATATCACAAGATCTCCATGTTACACCTACAAGTACACTTAATTAAGTTGCATGTGTTCTGCTTGTTACTTAGGAATACACTAGCGTTATATTTATATATATACATGGTGCTCGTTTTACCCTGGTCACACTTTTACATCTTTAGCTCTAGGTATTCGTATGGGTCTTCCAGTCTAACCGATGCTGGAACACCTTGCCAAATGACAGGATGCGTCAACTACCCTATTGATGTTCGTTGACGCTGATATAATCGCGTGAAGTATGAGAGATGTTGTATAAAAGGATAATGCGAATACATAACAATTTAGAGCGGATTTTATTAATTAAGAGTAATAAAATCCTTATGTAGCGCGCGGTACTGTAACGTTGCACGTACATGTATGCATAATTATAATTAAACGGTTTATTAAAATTAAATAAACATTTAATAAACTAAATAAAAATAAAATAAAAGTTATTAACAAAAATAATTCTATAATTAACTTAGGTATCCTATTAATAAAACAAATCAGTAAACTAAAAGAACGAATTAAATAATAAATCAAATATTAAAATATTGTATTTCGAACAAACACTCTGACGCTTCGTTACTCTATGCGCTTTGCAACTCTCGCGTCAGAGCTTTACCCGGCCGGTATCATTCCACGGCGTCGCGCTCCCGGTCATTCTCCGCCGAAGCGCCCTGGGAGGCGCACACTACCACTGCAGCCGCGTTCACAAGCTCTGCTTTGTGTCCTCGTACGCGCTTGCAAATTTTAATCCCATTTTGGAAAAAGTTTAAAATAATATAATAATTCCGGCACTGTGGCCGTATAGTTTTTTCGTTAATTCTCGTCACCGAGACCTCCGTATCGTCTTGCACCCCGTAAGGGTAAGTGTTGAAACGTTACCTAGTTTTAAGTAGTGAAAGTGTTTTATAGGTAGTGTAATTTGATCATGCCAGGCTGTTTGCTTTTAGCTATTTAATTGCCACGTTATTAGTGTTATTTGCATGTAAGTAATGTATGTAGCCGCTGTGCGCGTTGGCAAAAGTACCGTTACATAATGGCGTCTCATACATTTCGCACCGCGATCAAATATCGCAAGTCACCATCATGTTTCAACCAATGCACAGCCTAAATTAGTTATCCTGGTACATTTAAACAGTATTTTACACTTGCCGTAATTTTAATTCATGTGTATTTTAATTTGCGCCTCACCGCTATGACGCTTGCCTTCCATTCCGCCTTGTAACTCCGTTCTGATTATGAACACCCGCCAGCTACTCTCTGTGCTCCCATCTACTGCTAGCCTGCGATATACCGGGGGGTTCATAATCGGCGGCATTTTATTACCTGGACCTAAATGTGGACGACGTTGTTTCCAGGGTGCAATTTTACGACTACAACCGTGGCGGTCGTCCTTCTTAAGAGGGCCTAGGCCTCCCCTCGACGCCGCCACCGCCACAGCCAGCTGCCCACGGCGCTACCCGTGAACAGTCCAACCCCCCCGGCCCTGCTCGACCACCTCGCGGCCACATAGGGGAGTACCTGACCCTGCCAGTGAAGCCAGACGGGCACTTTTTTAAAATTATCGGAACCACGCCCACGACCTTTTCTTTTACCAATATATAATTTTTTTTATGACTGGTTGTTGCCTTATTTTAACCGCAACCGCCACACAAGCTCTACAAAATAGGTCTCCCCGATCGTCTAGTACGTCTCGTGGCCTCCTACCTAAAGCATCGTACCCTTCGTTTTAGACACGAAGGCACGATATCTTCACAGCGAACTATCAAGGCTGGTGTCCCTCAGGGCTCAGTACTTGCTCCTCTGCTGTACATCCTGTTCACCAACGATACTCTCATCCCGTCGAAAGGTGTTCAGCTCTCCCTCTTCGCAGACGACACTGCTATCTACTGCAAAGGTGTCTCACTACCCTTCATACGGAACAAGATCCAAAAGTCAGTTGATGACCTAGGAGCTTGGTTCAAAAAATGGCGCATCGATGTAAACCCGGAGAAGAGCTCCGCCGTTCACTTCTATTATAAACAACGCCGTCTTAAAAACACCCCACCAATACGTATGCTAGGGACCCCTGTCCCCTGGCATACGACCACCAAATATTTAGGTGTCACTCTAGACACAGGGCTCACTTTCAGGCCTCACGTCAAAAGAGTAACCCGTGACGCACAGTTCTATCTGAGTAGGCTCAAATGTATGTTGGGCCGACACAGTAAAATGTCCCTTAGAAACAAGCGTACCCTTTATAAGGTCTGTATACGACCAGTCATGTCATACGCGGGCCCCGTTTTTGCCCACGCCAACCCTAAAATCATTAATGAACTCCAAATAGTTCAAAACCTTTACTGTCGTCGAGCTGCGAACGCACCTTGGTACGTCCGTAATGCTGACCTTCATCGGGACCTAGAGCTCCCCACAATCAAACTCTCTGAGAACTTCTTCAAAGCCTCAAAGTCGCACTCAAATCATTTAATTCGTGAGGCAACCACTTATGCAGCCCTACCCCCCTCTCGCTATCGAGTCCGCAGGCCGAGAAACTCTCTCTCGGACCCGCCTAATAAACTAACTAACGATATGAACTGCCTCCTGGCGGCTCAGGCCTACTCTAATTAAATTAAATTATCATATTAACTAATATTAATTTGCCTTCGTAGGCACTCCCTCAGCGGCTCTATATATATATATATATATATATATATATATATATATATATATATATATATATATATATATATATATATATATAAATATACTTGTAATATACTTACATAGTACTTCGGAAAGTGCTCGACAGATGCGCCATATTGGCCAAAATGACCACGACATTCGAATGGATATAACTATAAGAGTAATATGCTATGCGAATGCGAAAGTATATCTGTCTGTTTTAATAAATTTAAAAAATATAGATTGTCCAGTGAGCATGTAAGCATCGATAAAATATACAACATATGTAATGTAAAACATGTTTATTATAAAAAATAACTTAATACTAAAAAAAACTAGTTGGAATAAAAAATAAATTTTCATGGAATTAAAAATATACTTTTCTTAATGAAAAAAAGTATATTTTAGTAAATACAAAATAGAACAAACTCCAGGCTAGAGCACAAAATTCTAATTTGTATCCCGGGTAGTAGGTAAGTAGAGTATGAAGTATCAGCCGGAGAGGACGCCTGAGTCTCGGTTAAAAAGAGCAAGGCCGGCTTCCCCGTCTCCGGGTGGTAGTGGACAACATTAAGATTGGAATGAAGTGTCCTGATGTTGTATAAATTCACGGATAGCGTGACAGGGGTCGCCTTGGTCTTATTGTTCCCCTTGCCCCTAGCAGTTTTAGTCGCGAGCAGTATCCCCTCCCCCCTCCCCAGAATACGCGGAGCAGCCTAAGCACTCACGCTCAGGAAGAGTAAAGTAGCTTGGTCGTGGATGTTCAGCGAGGGATTCTCCGTCACCAGTAGTGAGGATACCCTCTTGAGGTAGTTTTTATTTGATTCCGCTACTTTGTTAAGGGGAAGGAGAATTGGACCTCTAGCCCAAGCGAAACGCAGAGGTAAACCTCTACTTCACGCAGGTATTTTGTGAGGTCGTGGTACTACTCCGGTTCAAGCTGGCCCATCCATGCGACATCAATAGCCGCTGCGTGGCTCTACCACTGTCAAGTCAAGAGGATGGCTGCCATTTTGGTTCATTTCAGCTCAGTCTTATAGCAGCTACCCTTCATCTTTTTTATAGTATAGGGTGACAAACGAGCACATAGTCCACCTGATGGTAAGTGGTTGCTGTGCCCCATAGACATCCTCGATTACGAATCAAAATGCAGATGGGTTATCACCCGTGTGGACTAAGATGGAATGTCTAGTTTCCAGTAAAAAGGGTCTCCGGTTCTCTACACTCACCTCGCTCTCGCACTCGCTGGTATTCTGTATGAGCGTAGTCCTTCCTCGGTCGAGCCGACCCATTCGTGCTACAACTATACTACTAATAGTATAACTTCAACATGGCTCTACCACGTAGAAAAATCATATTAAAATATTCATTGGTAGCCTAAAATCCTAAATATTTTTGATAGTAAAATAGTTTTTAATTACTAAACGATTAAAACAGAAACATCAGCGACTTAAAAAATTTAATATTTACCTTGAATTCAATTTGATGTAACATAATAACAACGAATTAAAAAAATATGCTGACTACATATATTGTTATAACTTACCAAAAAATTAATTACCCAATCTTGGACCATTAGAAATAAGAAATACTGGAAACATTCTCCCGTTACGTAATCACGAAACATTGACATTCGTGCTTCGAATAACCTTCAAAATTGTATTGAAATAACAAATTAAAATATAGTTAAATGAGTGTTTACGAGTGAAACGACTTCAGCTTTAGACTTTTTGTTCACTTTAGTATTGTTTTTGTAAAATTTAACTACACAGGACGGCATTTTATAGGTAAATTTACTGAACGACGCCCCGGGAAGTACTGAGCGAAAATGAACGTAGTTTGATGTACGTGTGTACGTATGCTTACATGAAGGAGCGGTGTTTTTTTGGCTTCACTAATAACCAAGGCCACGCTGTATCTATCTTTTTTACTTCAAGGTCATACATATTAACTTATTGTTGTGTTAATTTTTTTAATCCAATTAATTTATTTTAATTTTAAATCGCATATTCTTATTTCTGATTTAATACGTATAATCGAATCGGTTTTATTTAAAAATCACCTACATGCTTAAATTTTCAAGTAACACTCAAATAAAAAATAATTTCATAGTCCCATCTATTCGTTTATTAGATCAAGTACGTGGATGACTGAGCTTTGCTCGGTATTTTTTTTTTTTTTGGAAATCTTGTTTTTAGGAAATTATATTTACATACTGATAAAATATGAATAATATTTGTCATGCTTTTAAAAATACTAAAAAGGACTCGAATTAAAAGAAGGGAACTTGAGAAATAAGTAAAATTAGTCGGATGGAGGACATCTGGGCTCTAACCGGAATCCCACGATTTCGGGACCGCCTATAATCCCCTTTATACTTTTATATCCTTACACATAACGGTAGAGCCGTTTCTGAGATTCCGATTATGTATATATATTTGTTCCGATTATGTTTATTTGGCTCTTGTTGTGCCCTTAACAATTTCTTCTATTTTTTAACGTTTTGCATAGCGGCAGGCGACTCTGCCGCGTTTAAATTCAGCGCACCAGTGTGCTTATTCTAAGACGGAAGATTATCTGCCAAAGTAGACTGCAGTTCTTTAAAAACAATTTTTATGAAAAAAATTTCCTGGCACAAATATTTAATAACCTCATGAATGTTGAGTTTCTTCGTTTTAATTTCTTCCATTTTCAGAATCAAATTGCAGCCAAATGTTAAGTTTTAAAAAAACTGGTTAAGTTTTTATTTCATTTTTTCTGGCCTTAGCTACTAATGAATTTAAGATTCGAAAAAAATTGAATGTGTTTCTATAACTTATTTTTATATGTCGACAAATTATTGATCAATCTAGTAGCTTTTTTTATTCTTAGTTTGATTCAAGGTTAAGTTGATTAAGTATCACTAAAGAATTTAGATAATCTTTGTACGTCATGGTTGAGCAAAAATAATTTTACACACTATTTATGACGTAAATGACGTAAAATAATTTATGATGAATTTTTTAATGGAATGTAGGAGACAAACGAGCACACATTCCACCTGGTGGTAAGTTGATGTTGTTGCCAACCTCATTATACATGATAAAGCCATTCTGCAGTTTTATTAGTAGTACGTACAGTTGTAACACGAATGGGTAGGCTCGATCGGGGAAGGACCGCGCACATAATAATAGCGTAAAATAGCAGCTTGATGCTTGTTTCTGATGATCATGATTGATGATTGATTGATGATTTTTGTTTCGTATGGTTAGTGTAGAGAACCGGAGACCCGTTTTACTAGAAACGAGGCATTTCGATTTGTTTTTACCTACTTTTTAAACGACTTCGAAAAAAGGAGGCGGTTCTCAATTCGTTGTTTTTTGGTTATGTATGATCTGTTCCCCGATTTCTTGAAAATGCCTGAACGCCTGAAAGAATATATACTTTACAGATGATCCCATGGTAATCGATGATGGTCAGATCAGGATCTGATGATGGGATCTTGGAGAAATCGAGGTAACTCTTCAATAAATGACAGCAAATCAACCGCAATTGCTCGAACTAAATGGTGGGCGGGGTTAAAATGCATGCTATCTCAGCCGACATCACGTGCGATAGGGATAGACGCTGTGATGAGTAATAAGAAGCTAGTGCACACACACATACACACTCCTGAGTGACGCAATACGCGACGGCGTCATCGCGTACCTACATATTGCGATTCTTTTTTTTAATGACAACATAAACTCAAACCGCAATTGAAAGCTCCGTGGCGCAGTGGCTTAGCAATGAGTTACAGCGCTAAGGGCCGCGGGTTCGAATCCCGCACGGAACAAATATTTGTATGGCCTACAAATATATGTTATAAATATATGCAACTCCCCGAAGTATATGCCAGCCAGTGTCAGGATAGCTGCATTTTCGACAGCGCGACTGATGTGAGTGGCGCTTTTATGTAGGTTAATTAAATAAATAAAAATGTTTGTAAATTGTTTATTAATTGTTTGTGTTCAATAGCGGTTTGCAATATTCTCTCTCTGTCCCTGCAGTGACAAAATGGAATTGTGTCACTGCAGGGACATGCACAAACGTCTATCAAAATAGTAACATACCTAAACGGAATAGGACTAACAGCACAGACTTCCTTACAGAAGTCCATAGAACACGTCTAGACAAGGTAAGTAGTTAGAAGAAAACTACAATTTAGAGATCGATTGTAAATCAAATTCACAGTACAGACACAATTAGCGAAATATAAATAAAATTTTGAATTATTTTATGATAGTAGATAACGCTAGTTGAAAACTAAACACTGTATGGGAATGACATCACTGAACTAGTCAGGTGGTCAGTCCAAACAAATAAAAGGCGCGATTGTAGAAAGAGATTCGTTACGAAACATTTGTAGGCTAGGGGGCTTGGCCTGTTTATGCTATTGATAACGAAGGCTATAAAATATGTACAAATTAGAAACTAAATCCTATGTGTACTTACCTGTATTCATAACCTAATATCTGAGGTAGGTTGATGCGCTCCTTAATTTTTAAATAGTTCGTATTGTTCTGTAATAGGTATATTAAATCTAAACCAAAATATATACTATAATACCATAGCAAAGCTACTACTATTTTATTTAGTAGTAGCTTATATAGTAGTATAGTAAATTAAGTATATATAAAAAATATGAGTATGTCTAAGGTCGAATCTGACTTCCGAGCTTCCGTACCATCTTACAAGATTTAATATACATATTACTATCGATCAAGAAAAGCCAAAAATACACGTTTATTTTTCTAGTAGGAAACCCTTTAATTTCAAATTTATTTTTACTATTTGCTGTTATAGCGGCAACAGAAATACACGTTCTGTGAAAATTACAACCATCTACACGGACAGCGGAGGCTTCGTAATAGGGCCCTGCTGGTTACCCTTCGGGTACGGAATCCTAAAAAGTACTTAGTTGTTCACTCACATCTGTATGGTTCTTTCTTCAAAGGACCATTAGCCACCTGGCCTAGTTCTCTTATGACATGACCAATGTAATATCTGGACTGAGTTTGTTTCGGCAGATCGGGTGCTTCTTCTCAGTTTCATGTTTCTGTTGTGTTAAAGTGTTTTTTTTTAAAAAAACAACTTACAAAACAAGTTTTATTTATCATTGATTGCCCTTCTTAGATTCTTATGTAAAAGTAAAGTAAAGTAAAGTAAAGTAAAGTTACAGCCTATATACACGTCCCACTACTGGGTACAGGCCTCAGCTCATTTCTGAGAGGGTTTTAGGGCAAGTAATTGTCCGCCGCGCTGCCCCAATGCGTGTTGGCGAACTTCACATGTCTTCGAAATATATTTTTTTTCTTATTTCTCTGACATGCAGGTTTCCTCACGATGTTTTCTTTTACCGCCGAGCACGTGGTAAATCAGCACTTAAAATTGCAATTAACAATTTCATTGGTGCCGGCGGGGATCGAACCCGGTTTGCTCGCGTACTGTGAAATTTAAAGCGAGCGCTAACCATCTAAGCTACCACGGCTCTTAATTCTTATGTACTTACATAAATTACAATAGGTATATTAGGATATGAGATTCCTATACGTAAGAACGATTATCGAAAATCTAAAAATTACCTATTCTAATTAAATTCATAGATAATTTTAAGATTTTCGACAATTGTGCTTATTAATGAGATGTTTTCGTTAGTTGGCAAATTAAAGTAGTTAAGTACCTAATGTACTACCTGTATCGAAAGTTCATTATTATGTACCTACCTGTTTTCAATTTTAACTACATGTGTTTCAACAAACTTATGGGTACATTTTACCAGCTATATTCATCCCGGCTTCAGCAAGTGGACACGAACAAAAGGAAGCAATTTTTCTAAATAAAGATGTAGATATGTAGGTATTACAACCATAAATAGATACCAGCGGCCTTTGAGTATTCTTGGTTTAATACTCAAAGGCAGTGGCTAACATAGTGAGCATGTGTGAGTGCGCGCTGCCCCCCCCCCCCCTCCGTCCGTCCCACTAATCGGGGAAACAATTTGTAGCGAAAGGCAAGATGATTTACAACAAAAAGAGGCGCGCGAAATTTTATAAACAGACCTTTGGTAGTCTGGATGTCATGAAAAATCTATTGAATATATCTGTTTAAAATAAAATTATTTGCATTTTTGAACAACTAATCTATCCCTGTATGGTAACTGTTTTGCAATTTTCGTTCTTCTTATGGTATTTATTTCCGCCCAATGATGTGTTGAAATTTGGAATTTTCGACGCTTATAACTTTTAAACATACTCTTTTTTTTACTTTTTTGTTTCCATACAGGGCTAAATAATGATGAGACAAATTGAAATCATTTTTTATTTTGAACGTACACCATCAAACAGTAGAGTAATCGCCAGACTACCTTTGTATGGAAGAATAAGCGACTAGTGTACCCTCTGGCGGCATTCTATTTCTGCCATATTTGTCGGCCACAGGAGTCTCAGATTTATGTACGTTCACATAAATCAAGTATCCTTTTGACGTGTGGTTAGCAGAGGATTTACGAGTATGCCTACCTACCCCACACGTTTGCGAATATGATGTAATTAATACGTGAATTAATCCTAACATCAACAATTTTATGAAATTCGTATTATTTATATTGTTTATACTAAAGCTGATAAAACCGATAAGCCTACGACATTGGGTCTTCGATTCTAAACACAGAGAAACTGAAACAGGAGATATGCAGCAGCATCATCCTCATAACAACTCAAAAAATATTACGGTTGCGAGCCCGCTTGTAAAGCGTGGCAACTGTTGCAAAATCCCTCCTATGAGGAGGTCTATATGTAGCAGTGGAGTTTTATTTGATGTTATGAATGAAAGAAAACCCGATGAGTGCATCAGCTGTAAAAAAACGACATTCGGGACATTTCTTCTGCAGGGGTCGTTCACACGGTAGGGGTAGGATTAGTGGATAAAATGTAACATTGTCTATAAGGTATAGGCCACAAGGCAGCAAAATAATAAACAACTATGGTTGCCAGCGCGTCAAACTTGACAATTGTGACAATATCCTACCATGAGGCAATCTATGTTCAGCAGTGCTTCTATAGGTTCTAATGGATAGATGGGATAGAATCTAATGCCTGTATATACAATGGAATTAGTTTCTAAACGAACGACATTAGAAGATTGTGAACTTTGGCGTGTGGTGGAGATGCAGAAATTCATCACCCCATTTCGTTGCGATTCGTCTATAACTGCAATCACCTGCTAATCGCGAAGATTAAGGAGGCCTTACGAAACTACATTCATTAAAAGGATTCGATAACCACACTATCCACACTAGTAAGCTGAGAGTGAGTGTAGGGCGGCCGACCAATAGGTGAAGTGACGATCCCGTAAGACATGTAGAAAGTACATGCACTTAGATACGTCACACGGCCCTACGTCTATGGTACCTACGTCATCTGGTTTGAAACCATGTTTTGTGGCATATCTCGGCATAGGTGTATGTCCAGCAGTGTATCGTGAAGAGCCTTAATGATGATTATTATAGTGAAATTCTTATACGTGGTAAGGCCATGCTACAGTTATATTACAGTTGTAGCACGAACGGGTGGCCTAGACCGGGAGAGGATCACGCTCACACATAATACTTATTGCAGAGGGCGTGTGTAGAGATGTAGTTGTTTGACATCCTACTTATATAAAACATGATTTTTTCTCTTAATCTTTCATTGTGTTTTAGGTAAACCTGCATTATATTCTAAAAATTACGTAAATTTATTTATATTTTATTTTAAATCTTTTTTGTATAAACCTTAGAGGTAACAAAAAAGGCATATGATCTTTTTCCTGTCTACCATAGCGAAGATAGTATAAGTACCTACTTTCAATGTTTATATTGTTTTATTCACTAAGTCATAAGTATCGCAATAAACGAGTAAGTTATATGGGTTGGTTGAATATTTAGGTAATAAGACTGCAAAAGTTCTGTTTCATGTTTGAACGTTATTTTATTGGCATACGCTCAGAGAAAACACTAATGTTTGTTTTATAACGGTGATCAGAAATCACATGTTTTATGGTCGATTAAAAGCGTAAAACGTCAACCTGGATTTTCTCAACGACTAAACAAGTTTGACAAAACCGAGAATCTTTTTTTAAATAAATAAATGGTATTCGATTTTTAAAACCAAGGAGTTTTCAATTAAAAAGAGTTTAATATCACAGGTACAGTGGAAATATTCCATTCCCGATACTTTTAGTGCAGCCTAGTAGAAGATATTTCACCTTTGAAATTCATTTCTAGACTAAAATCCCAATTGACAGCCGTGGCTCACTGTATGCAGCGGCAGTCGAATGAATAATGTACGTCTGTAGAGCCGGGTACTCTACTACGCATAGGGTTTAGAAGCGATTTGCACAAATGTAACGGAAAATAACCTTTTGCTTCTTACGAAGTTTGTTAATTTAACATTTTAATTTAACATTTATTAACGATGATTGTTGGAATATGTTCCAAAAACCCGCATACAAATAAAAGAATACTTGTATCCGCAAGTACTTAGGCCGTTTGTATTCTGCATAGCCAGCAGGCATATTCTTAGAAAGGCTTTTGACGTTCGTATAATGAAGATAGACTTTAATTTATTGCAATAAGTAGTTTAATATCCTAGTGATAATTTTTCAATTAATTGTTTTTGAATAATCCTTCGAAAACCTACCAAAATGAATAGTAGTAATAACTTCTAGTCAGACATACAGTGATGACTTATGTATCTGAGATGTCCTTCACTGCTAGCCGTATGAGGAAGCTCAAGGCCACTCAGCGAGCTGTGGAGAGGGCTAGGGATAAGGAAATTCTCAGCGTGATTAATAAGATACTAGATGGAGTGACGACCTGACAACACATGCAGGAAGTCGATGGATGCAGGTGGCTCAGGACCGTGCTATGTGGCATTTATTGTGGAAGACTTAGCAGGGTTCAGCAGGGGACCTGTGAAGGGGTGTAATGATGTAATGATGATGATTAAGAATAGTAGTGGCCGTGTAAAATCCATCACCCATTTTGTTCGTAGGTATCTTAAGTAGCGAATATGGGAAACACCAGAAAAAATGCAATGGCTTGTGATAGATGGTGGCATAAACCTGTGGTTTTCGCGAGAATTAAAATATTCAGATCACTGCCAACAGTATGAGACGTCTGACACAGCATTGCAGCAGATTGTCAATAATGGCGGTCAAGGTGAATCATCCATACAGCGGGAAAGGTCCATATTCAGCAGTGGTATTTCACGGCATTATAAGAAAGTTTTTGTTATAGAACAAGTGTGACAAACGAGCTCACAGTTCACATAGGGGAAGTGATTGCTGTGGCCTTTATCCATTAACATCTATCCTCGATTAAGGATCAAAATGCAGATGAATTGTTATCCCTGGGGATTAAGATGGAATGCCTCGTTCCCACTAAAATGGGTGTCTAGTTCTCTACACTCACCATATGAAACACAGCAGCATTGAGCTGTTATTTTACGCTGATACTCCGTGCGAGCGTATTACTACCCCGATCGAGCCTACGCATTGTTGCTGCGACCATAATATATGGTGTTACTATAGTGAAACTTCCCTTCCACTTGACCACTTGTTCACTAAGAACGGAACAAAGTAAGCAACTATTATATTTTTTGCCTATCTTAATTGTGAAAATTGGAATTTAGAAACTATTGTTGTATTTTTTACCAGCAATTTTTTAAAGTAATTAATGTTCATTTACTATATCTATTTTCGCATCTCACTAAAAATGTCTATAATTTTTATAAGGATAAAATATATCTTAGATCAATAATCGATCTAATGACCCTCTCAGCTGAATAAAAGGCAGTTATTTCGACATTTCAGATAGACACTTTTATTTAGTTTAATTATGTATATATATACATATATATATATATATATATATATATATATATATATATATATATATATATATGTATTATTATTTCACGCTGGTAATCCTTCCACGGTCGCCCCTTCGAACGGGTTCCAAACTTGTCGTGGCTTAGTAGCCGCGGCGTACAAAGGGGAACTCATACGGCTGGCCCAAGGTGTTGAGCCGACTCGAGGTAGCCACTACGAGTTGGCTTTGCGACCCCACTTTGTATGTGTGTTGGTGGGCTGCAACGAGATGCGTGTCCTCTCCCCCTACTGCTGCAGCCGATTTAGAGTAGCAGAGGAATGGCAATACGTCACTCGCCCCATCCTCCGCAACTCTGAAGGGACCGCACCGTTGATGCGGTGGTGATGAGTCTGCGGTGGAAGAGGAGTGACTGTATTGCGAGGCGCCGCTTTCCCTACCCTCCGCAGCCGAATCTTGGTTTGTGGCGGATCCGCTGCTGGGGTTAGAAAGGCTAATACTTCTGAATGTTCTGTTTTTTGGCCCAATGGCCTTCGCACATCGCACACAGGGGCGTCCTTGCGTACGTGAAGTTGGAGGCAGCGGAAGAAAACGAGCCATGTGTTCTGTTGCGCTTTACCTGAGAAGGAGATGGGGAGGAGTACTTCTCCCCCAAGGAGAGGCCGCTATGGAGCGGCTGCCGCTGGTGGGGATGTGTGCGAAAGCATTCCCGTGGCCCTGTCAATACGTGACGAAGGTGGAACACCATGGGATTTTAGTCGGTGCGAGTCCCCCGCGAAGCGGGTACGCGTAGACATTTCCTTATGTAAAAATGAAAAGTTCCGTCCACGTTACAGCCGAGCAATTTTTCCTGCAGTATTAACTCAACTGCGGCGTAGCTTTACTTCGAAGCTCGTATAAAAAAGAGGTGAACGTCTTTTTATGCGAAAGTTGCTACAAACCTGCAACACATTAATATGGTATTTAATATAAGTATAATTAATGAAATTAAATTATAATATTTACAATTAATACTAATACTAAAAACCTTAAAATATATATTATAATAACTAAATTAAATTATTAAAAAAGAGGTCCTTTAGGCAAGGTTCCGAATATACTGGCAGCGTTTCCCCGTTGAATAGCTAGACTAATTCTTTGTCCGAGGTAACTGCTAGCTCTTCGGTCTCCTGTGACGTCGATTAACCTTTTTGCTATTTCCTTAAAAAGGCTTATAGCGCTAGGACCCCACGGACCAAGGGTCTCGACACCGAAAGGGACAAAAATATATTCGGAGCCTAGACCCCTGTATTTGCAAACTTTAGCCTTTTCTGCCGCTTCACAAGCCGCACCAGCTCTGTTGTTGGTTCCACGTAGATGGGAAGGGGCCAGCGTGTCTGAACAGGTTGCATCCCATACCAGCACCCGGCCCATCCTCCATGGAATCAAACTCATACCGTCCGGTCTCTTGCCATCGTCTCTTGCAATACCAGACGGCTCAAGTAGACTTGGCACGTTGACGGTGGCAAGAGACCGGCGTATGATATCGTTAAGAGCTGCATGTCTCGAGAAGCGACCTGCACTTTTTTGGCATGATAGCCCGTGATATCCTAGCTTGTCGACGTCACTGCCACACGGACATTTATGAGGAGCGCAGACCGGAACCCCAAGCCGTAGACAGGTTGCGATTCGGAGCGTGTCAGGCTCAAGAAATGTTCCTGTATTTGACGAAGGATACGCGTGAAGCCAGTAGCCGGCCTCATGCGTACCCACGGCCAAAAGCCTAGCACGCGCCGAACCTGTACTAAAGCTCAAAAGATTGTCATAAGTCAATTTGCAGTTTATGTCGTCCCAGCTCCTCTGTGAATTTAGAGGAAATTGAAAATTTTGACCAGGGCATGCAATTAAGAAAGCGTTTCTAGCTTCTTCCAGGCCAGCAATCTCAAAGTTTGAAGGGGATGCCCTTAAAATTTTACTTATGAGATTTGCTGAACTATAGACAGAAGATAGGAAGGCTGGTAAAGAGACACTGGAAATTTTGCGAATTCCTAAACCACCATAACGGATGGGTAGGGAGGCTTGGGTCCAAGATTGCTCGTTCATGTGTATATTAAGAATCGATTCTAAACTAATTTTGATTAAGTTGTCCACTTGTGTCAAGAGGTCTGGGTGATTCCAAAAGGAGCAGCAACGGAGCACATACGTAAATTTCGGGACAAAAAGGCAAGATTTTAAAATGCAAAGTGCATAATGTGGACTAATTTCAAGGAGACGGTCAGCAGAATTTTGAAATTTAGCAATTGAATTAATAATATATTCAGACATAGATTCGTTAAAAATTGGAGAACCTAAAAGGTAAAGGGAATTACTGTTAACTATTTTAATATTTGGTGCCAAAGTATTAAATTTGTGTTTTACGTCATTTAAATTTAAGTTGCAGTTATTTATAAAAAGTTCGCATTTGCTAAAGTTAAGCTCCAAACCAATGGCTTCAAATTTATTTTTGATTGAAAAAAAAGGTCAGAAAATACAGTTTCCATATCACCTCCTAAGGTTCCGTCATCCAGATACCAAATATTGAATTTAGAATTTAAACTTTTGATTATGGGATTTATAGCCAAACTAAAAATTGCTGGTCCAAGGGGATCACCTTGTTGACAACCTACTTCCGAGGATAATTCATTAGACCGATATAACAATTTTGTTGGGTCAGCGTAACTGAGAAGAAGATAATTGTATATTTCGGGTATATGTTGATTTATTTCGGTCAGTAGGGTCCCCCTATTTACCGAATTGAAAGCATTTTTGACATCAATTTTGAGCAACACGTCAGGATGTCCATATGTTAGGAAAGAACGTAGGGCATGGACGGCTGCCTCACACCCTCCTTTTACACCGAAGCCTAACTGTACGGGTTCAAATTCCGAATTTAATTTCTGTAAAATATGTCGAACAGCAATTTTGGAGGCCAGGCGTCGTAGTGTTGATCCAACAGCAATTGGTCTCACCCCTCCGTCCTTTTTGGTGAGAGCAATGAGGTTCGCGCCGAAAAGAATTGGAACAATTTCTGGATTGACATTACCGGAATACATAAAGTTAATTAATTTAGTGATCGAATTTACAAGTTGCTCACCTGCATCACCCACAGAATGCGATGTTAAGTCTTTCAAATGTTGCGGTGAGATTCCATCCAAACCTGCAGCCGAACCTGGTTTAAAAGATAAAATGGCATCCGTAACATCTTTGTTTTGAATTTGAAGGCATGCTTGCCCTACTGTTGGTCGGTCGAGAAAATATGGGTTTACTGGAGCTAGAGGATGTTTTGACCGTAAGGCCTGAAGGGTGTCAGGGGTATCTGGTGAAAGCACCTCGTTGGAGAACAAAAGGCGAGCGGCACCTTTGAGATCTCCGTCACAGATTTTGTTTTCGATTAGTTTGTTGCGATTACGAGGGGCATCATGTTTGATTAGAGGTGCGGGAGAAGGTGAGGAGCTGACAGTACAGTTATTTTTAATCTTTTGTGTCAAGGATAAATTTGGTTTATCAGTTTTTGTTATATGTAGTGTGCTGTATGAAAATAAAAATAGGTTCTGCCAGTCTTGAGTACAATTGCTTATGTAACATTTCTGGATTACTTGTGACAAATGTGTAGCAACGGTTATTCGAGCTCCTCGAGGGATTCTTTTAACTGTCTGTATACTATTTTTCAAATGGCTAAGATATGTGTGGAATGGAGTTGGAAAGTTGGCTGCAAAAGTAGGCGTATTTGGAATAAAAGGGTGTATGTCTAAAGGTGAACTGTTTTGGCTAATACATTTCCTGTGTGTTTTTGTAGTGTGTATGTTGAGGCCTTTTAAAGATTTGAATGACTTGTTGCACTGTGTACATATAAGTGTCGCGTTTGCCGTGTCATCACTAGATTGGGTTACGGACTGCATTCACAACAGTTAAATACAATAACAAAAAAAGAATAACTTAAAACAAATTAAAAAAACACAATAAAGTAACTTAACAATTACACTGAAGATATTGTTACGAGCTTGAGGTTCGTGACAATAAAAATTGCCGATAAAATTACCTAAATTAACACTTTAATTTACTTTACACAAATTAAAGTTAAAACACTAATAATTAAACACACTAATTCACTTAATTTCGCTCCGAAGCTTCGCTTGTTTCGTCAAATCAACACTACTACGATCGCATCTTGCAGCGCCTATATATTTGAATTAGCAAAGAAATATCCAGAATGTTCAAGTAAACACGCGGAAGGTACCGAGCGTTCGAGTTTCGACTAGGCGCTGTCAGTTGAGCGATTTGTGATGTCATTTTCTCAATGCTCCCCCTCGCTCTCGTTCCTGACACTAGATGGCGCTAGTGTATCGTTGACTGGAGCGCGTAACACTGCCCCCTCCTAAGACATGCTCGTCCCGAGCATTATCGGCCCCATAATAACGCGCCAAGCGATTCACATGGACGATCTTAGGAGTCCCTCTTGCGCCTTTCTGTAACGGCTCCGCAATGTCAAGGGCTGTCCTATCCCGTTGTGCACCAACATTGTACAATTTCGGTGCTCCTCTACTACGTGTCCGAGGTCCCCGCTCGGCCGCACAACTTGTACATGTACGACACCAATCCTCGACATCGTCACGATAATGGACCCAGTAAAACTGTTCTCGGACCTTCAGTAGAGTTCGTTTAACTCCCAGATGGACTCTTGAACGGCCATTATGGCACAACTGTAGAACGTTCGGCACTTTAGCTTTAGGGACAACCATTTGCAAACGACAGCTGTCTCTTCGACTATTGTCCCATTTACGGCACAGGACACCATCCTGAATCAGCAAGCTGTCCCATTGGGCCCAATAGCTTTTCATGGTTGAACTCATCGCTGAGACGTCCCTCCACTTAGGCTTGGTAGCACGGGCCTTCATCCATCCCACTTCTGACACCAATTGTTACGAGCTTGAGGTTCGTGACAATAAAAATTGCCGATAAAATTACCTAAATTAACACTTTAATTTACTTTACACAAATTAAAGTTAAAACACTAATAATTAAACACACTAATTCACTTAATTTCGCTCCGAAGCTTCGCTTGTTTCGTCAAATCAACACTACTACGATCGCATCTTGCAGCGCCTATATATTTGAATTAGCAAAGAAATATCCAGAATGTTCAAGTAAACACGCGGAAGGTACCGAGCGTTCGAGTTTCGACTAGGCGCTGTCAGTTGAGCGATTTGTGATGTCATTTTCTCAATGCTCCCCTCGCTCTCGTTCCTGACACTAGATGGCGCTAGTGTATCGTTGACTGGAGCGCGTAACAATATAAAAAAGTCAAAGTCAAAATATGAAGGCTGCTTGTTTTGGTAACAAGACGCATGCGTCGTTGCGTAGGTGCGTCACAGGACGGTTTTGCAATTGGAAGCTGCATTGTAAGAGATCCACAGACGTATGGCGTCGGTAGAATTAACGATGGCGGCCTTAGCAACCGTGTCTTGAAGTTATCATACGCGGACTAGAAATTTTCAAATACTGAACAGGCACTGTAGTGGGAACAAAAACAAAATCCCCATGCGCAAATATGAAAAATATCCCGACAAACTCTTATATGGCTTTGCGATACGATAGCTCTTCATCAGTCAATCAAATATATTATATTTCAGAAATCCTTTGTTGCGAATTGTTTTGTTACATTTGGCATATTATGTCATAATCTTGAAATTTTTTTATGTCTCGTAGTTAATATCAGATATTATATAAACCACTGTTATACTATTTAAATCTTTGACAACAATAAAAAATTCCTTTGTGCACTAAAATTTTACAATTAAAATGTATAGTTATTTTTATTTTATGGTATTGTTCGCCCTACATATATAAAAATGATTTTGCTAGCAACTTCCTCGCAGTTTTATAACTTTCTTATACTTTTGTAACGTGCGGTTTTTCAAAATTACGCATTTTCAGCTTAAGCCTCACATAGAGGGTTCTCTTGAGAGTTGGCAAAGTTTCACCATAATTGGTATAGAAATTTAGTTAAGACACTTTAATGTACCTAAATTTTATACCGTAAAAAATATGTTATTTTTTATACTCAAGTTCAATTAAACGAATGGTTAAGCTGTTGTTAATAATTTGACGGTCTCGCACACCAGTTGTAATCCCGCTTTGTAAAGCTTTCTTAATCTATAAGTGTCTGTCTGAAATGTCGAAATAACTGCCGTTTATTCAGCTGAGAGGGTCATTAGTTCGGTTATTGATCTAAGATATATTTTATCCTTGAAAAAATTATAGACATTTTTAGTGAGATGGGAAATTAGATATATTAAATGAACATTAATTATTATTACTTTAAAAAATTGTTGGTAACAAATACAACAATATTATAATTTTCATAATTAAGATAGGCAAAAAGAGGCGCCGCAAATATAATATTTGCTTACTTTGTTCCGTTTTTAGTGAACATTTGGTCAAGTGGAAAGGAAGTTTCACTATAGTAACACCACTGTAGTAACACAATATATTATGGTCGCAGCAAGAATGTGTAGGCTCGATCGGAGTAGGAATACGCTCGCACGGAATATCAGCGTAAAATAGCAGCTCAATGCTGCTGTGTTTCATATGGTGAGTGTAGAGAACTAGAGACCCATATTAGTGGGAACGAGGCATTCCATCTTAATCCTCAGAGATAACAATTCATCTGCATTTTGATTCTTTGTGTTTTTCTGTTGGCACTGATTTGAATATTTTAAGTCTCGCGAAAACCACAGGTTTATGCCGCCATCTATCAGAAGCCATTGCATTTTTCTGGTGTTTCCCATATTCGCTACTTAAGACACCTACGAACAAAATGGGTGATGGATTTTACACTACATATAATAAACTATTTATTGCTTTTGATCAAAAGTTATTACAGTAACGGAAAACTTATGAACTACAAAATAGGTCGTATCACTTTAAGCGATTTCTACCTGACAAACCAAACGTAAAAGGTCATTGTAATTTTATTTTGCGAGGTGCAATATAAAATAAACTGAAAAAAAAGAAATAAAATATAATTAAAAATAATAGTTATAAAAATATATTAATAATATAGAAAGTATTTAATGATTATATATATATATATATATATATATATATATATATATATATATATGTGTATATATATAATTAAACTAAATAAAAGTGTCTATCTGAAATGTCGAAATAACTGTCTTTTACTTCAGCTGAGAGGGTCATTAGATCGGTTATTGATCTAAGATATATCTTATCCTTATAAAAATGATAGACATTCATTTTTAGTAAGATGGGAAAATAGATATAGTAAATAAACATCAATTATTATATATATATCAAGTGAGTACACAAAAAAAGTAAAGAGGGTAAATGAACATTCGGGCGAAGGCGAATAGGCCATTTCAGTATATGTATTTTGAAATTGGGATACATGATCATATTTGCGTAAACCAAATATGAATCGAATGGGTATATTCTGAAGACGCTCAAGCATGTTTAATTGCTCCGTTGTAATATCAGTGTAGCGTATATCAGCATAGTCTAAAATAGGTAACAAAATGCAATGTGGTAACGCAGTTTTAGTAGAAATGGGCAGGAAATTTCGCAGTCTCTTAAGACTCTCAAGCTGCAAACATTTTCTTGCTTATCTGTTCAATTTGAGGTGCTCAAAACATTGTAGTGTCAATTAGAACCCCTAGATTTTTTACAACCTTAGTATAAGCAATAACAGAGTTCTCAAAACAAACAAATGCGTATGCCATCTAATTTTTTGTAGTATTTTGTGTTACCTATGACTATTACGTGTATTTTACTAGAGTTAGCCTTGATTCCAAAAGATGTGCAAAATTCAGAAATAATTGCGCGGCGGATGGAAGATTTTCAATACTTGTTTGAAAATATATTTGGAGATCGTCTGCATAAAGATTGAAGAGAGGAGATACTCGTGAAGTGACAGAGCGTATGAAAATTGAGAAAAGGATACCATAGCACTCAAGCCGTATTTGCGGACTTCTGAATAGTATTTTGTAGTATTGCGGACCTTTGCCAATATGCTTTGAGGCAAGGCGACGACGGCCTACTTGCCTTATTTTGGAATTAGACTTGGGTTTGGTACTTTGTTATTTTGAGCGAATGCTGAGTTACCACGGTTCCAAAAGTTTAAACAATGTAACTAATCATGAATAATTTGATAAACTTAATCTTGTAAAGGCTGGTCAGCGCACGATCGTTCCATGATGTTTGTTTGTAAACTTTATTAGACAAAATCAAAACAATAAAAAATATACTTGTACTGTAAATATTGTGGCTCCAATCGTAAATTTTTATTTAAAATATATTTATTATGTTACATTTTTACCTTTATACTTCGTCAGTATTATTCAGTGTTTTGTGAAACTCTATTATAGGCTGTGTCTTAATATATTATATTTAAGTCGGCTTGACAAAAAAATGTTGTTGAGTTAAAAAATAATAAAAATAAAAGGATTAAAAATAATAAAAATAAAAGGATTTCTTCTGCGGATGACTTCGTTACGGATTCTATTTTGCATTTTTTGACCATTTTAAGAAAATAAATTCGTGTTTAGAAATTTAAATATTCATTTCAGATAGTCTGTAAAAAGGTTTATTTTGTAATTAATAAGCGTTAAAGAAATATATTATAGTCTTAATATTGTAGTTTCAATACAAGAAATATTTCTTAGTTTCTTCTTTGCAAATGAAGGATGTAAATGCGAGGATAAGACAGATAATAATATGCCGCATAAGATATTGGAGACGGATATCCGAAATGAAAAGCATTCGTCGCTGTGAAAAGATAGATTGCATTTACTGATACATCCGCAGTAATCCCTTTTAGGTATTCGTACTGCATAAATATAAATTTAGGTTTCCCTTGGCCTTACTACGAACAACTGAGTTCAGGTTCTGTTTTTAATTCTTTTATTTTAAGTTTTTTAAATTCTCATAATATCAAAAATGCTATTTCATTAAATTCAACAACATTTTTTGGAAGTTTTTTTCCTAGTTTCTGATTTGTTAGATGAGCCGTTTAAAATTATTTTATAAATAGTAGCGCGGTATAGTAGCTGTATTATGATTGCATATTACTAGTTTCACACATTATTACTGTGATTCACTGTGTTAGATGATTAGTCGACTTCAATAAAGTAGGAGGAGGAGGTTGTCTATTCGACTGCATGGTTTTTTGACTACTTCTTTGGACTAGTGGTCATAACCGTGGTTGCTGATCATGAGGTCCCTTTTTTTAAACCCAGGTCAATCCAAAATCAGTTCTCGGGTTTTTTGGAGTGAAAGTTAGTGGTGTTTCGGAACTGCATGACTCGGAAAGCTCGTAAGCCGTGGTTTTTACTATGTGACAAAAATAAGGGAAGAGTATAGAAATAATTTGAATATACATCGTCATGTATTGCCAACAAAACTTTTTTAATTTCGTTTTAAGTTCTTCAAAGACACAAATGATAGCGTTCGTCTTTTTTCAGTCTCGTTCAGCAACGCAAAAATATTACTTCTGTGGAAAAAAAAGCGAGCGTTCAATTTGAGCCAGACGTCGTTGATCGTATAAATTTAAATGAAGCTTGCAATAACTATGCACGAGAGACGCGTCTAATGCTGTTTTATATGGTTTGGTATGAAAGTGAAAAGAATCAACACGTTTCGCTACTTGTGTCTCTTTATTTTTTAAGATTTCGACACTATATAATATTTACTTTTACAAGGAGGTGCGTTTATTTTTATCTGTGGTTGAGATTATCCTATAATAATAATAAATATGTTATTCAGACATAATTTCGGTCATGACGGCCAGCCTCAACGGAGACAAGCCGTCTGCGCAGGACAGGATTGTAGTGCCTGAGTGCATGCGCAAGCACAGGAGCACTCTCTATTCCCTCACTCTCACAATTCGATGGGACGACATCCGACACGACCGGAGTGAGTTCAGGCGTCAGGGAGCAACGGTTTTACGTGCTTTTCGAAGCATGGAAGTGAAGCAATGTCAACTTTCTGACGGCTGCCACTGATTTTCTTGACAGTAAACTAAATTTGTTTTTGTTTGACTCGGAATCCGAAGTTGTGATCTCATGAACTGCAAGCACGTATAGGACCACTAGATCCACGAGGCAGTCGCATGTTATGTTTACATTCACCATATCCTTTTATTATTACCCATTCTCCTCCTCTCTATTATAAAATCCGAGTCTGAAGGTAAACTTCAGATTATGAACCTAAGCGTATAGCGTATTTTTTATTATTTTACTAATATTATTAAAATACACTACGTGGATTAAAATCAGACATTAATAAATCTAACAAAAATAACTTCAGTACTACTATGTAGTACAATGTGTACAAAACTATTGTACTGTTGTTAAATTGTTGAATATCTTCTTTATTCGTAATGGAATAGCTTTCCTGGTTACGAGGTCTTATTTAATAAATGCTAGTTTACTGCACTCAGATAGTAGCTAACACGGCTACAGTGATGCATTAAATGTGTGTTTTACATAAGAATTTGTCATTTATTGTTTTGCGTTAATGTCATGGGCTTTGAAAATATTTGGTTGAAAATCATTGTAGTCGAATAATGTTAATGATGAAACCTTAGTGGCGACGAGGCTACGAGCTTTCCGGTAATTTCACGGTACGCAAGAAACCCATGTTCGATTCTCGCCGGAACTAATGAGATTGTTAATTACAATTTTAATTTTATTTACATTTCACTTTTTTCCTATCGGTCAGCGATTTTTTGAGTTTTTTGGACGGTACTTAACCACCTGCATCTATTGACTTCCACATCTTGAACCAGAACTTCATTTTATCTAGATGGGGCCGGCAGTTACTTTGGTTCTTCTGCGGATATCATCATTACGGATTCTACTACGCAGATGAATTCCAAGCATAGCCCTCTCCATAGCTCGCTGAGCGACCACTTTAAAAAAATAACTAAGTTTTAGACATTTAAGTATTTTATTTCAGTGCTAGAGATAATCTGTAAAAAGGTTGATTTTCTAATTAAAAAGCATCAAAGAAATAAATTACACTCCTAATTACTTCGTTTGTTCATTTTCTCATCTCACTGAGGTCCCTCAAAGGGGGAATAACATTACAGAAAAGGATGTGCCGTCAGGTCATTTTGTTTAGAAAGTGACATTAGCAACTGTCAGCGGGTCACATCTCTATTATAGTCCACTGCCGATCAGTTACTGAATTGTAATTCTGAATCGTAAACAACTCGAGTAATTTTTTAACGTTTACTGAAAAAGATTTTACAGCCCTTTATTTTTCTTAAGGCCGATTTTTAAAACATAAGATTAATTTTATTCATAGAATAAAATACAACATGACCAAATTAAAAATTACAGTTGTATAAAACTATCCATCCATACATCCATCCAACAATCCATTACAGCCTATAAAAGTCCACTGCTAGCCTCCCCCAAAGATTTCCTCATATATTTTGCCAAAGTTGCCACAATTGGCAGGCACTTTGGCAGTCGCAGATTTTTATAATTTTGAGCTGTTATCAGGAAGATGCTGCTTCCTACGCCCTGCTTCAGTTTCGCACTAGTTGTCATTTTATCGGTTGTCGAATAAAATAGTTCAATTGTTTCACTTTTACATTCTGTTAGGTTATATTTTATTCGACTGAGAACTTTTATTTGACGATTCAAAAAATCAGCCCTAA
>CAJQZP010000222.1:0-14473 GCA_907164705.1 Parnassius apollo | reverse complement strand
GACACGTGTACAATTTGATGGTATGCGTAAATGCGATGAACACAAACACAAATGCTGTAGTGTGCGTTTATAGTGACGCGATTTAATTTTGCGTTTGTAGTTAAGTATACAGTTGTATGGTTTTCTTGCGCCCCCCTGATGTTGACAGAATTTTTGTTTAGGAATTAACGCGCATGGCCTCAAGTTTATGAACGATGTTTTGGCTTGCCGTCATAGGTTACGAAATAACCAATTATTCGAATAATTCGAACTATTTGACTGAACTATTTTGAACTATTCATAGCAATACTCCTTCGATCAACAATACCAACTAGCTGTCGGGTCGGCGCAAGAAATCCATCTCATTAAATAAGAGCGCACATGAGACGTGATCTCGTGCGCGTGAGAGTGTAGCAAGGCATAACGGGAAAAAGAACTTTATTTGATAAAACATAAGGTTGATTTCACACTAAATGTTATTTAATTTATGTCTTTTCACAGTTTATATTCATGCGGACAGTATTTGGCTATGATTTTGTACGTGACCCGTTATCTAGTTGGTATTATTGATCGAAGCAATACTCGGAAAACATACGACTCCAGTTAACTCGAGTTGAAATTCATACAACTCGAACTAAACTCAAAATAAGCAACTAGAGTTAGCAAAACGAAACACAGTATCCTATTTTTACATTACTTTTAAAATATCGGTTTAATAAAAATCTATGTATATATATAATTTTTTCCCCTATGTCGGTCACTGTGGTTCTACTGTGGGTATCCTCATTTCTGAGTTCATCACGCAGAGAAACTCCGAGCATAGTCCTCTCCATAGCTTGCTAAGCGACTTTGAGCTTCCTTATACGGCCAGCAGTAAAGAACCACGTCTCAGACCCATAGGTCATCACTGGCAACACGCACTGGTTGTACAACTTAGTTTCAAGTTTTGAGGTATACGGGAGACGAGAAGATTTGTCGTAATTTACCGAACGCTGCCCAGCCGAGTTGAATCCGACGATTGACCTGTCGGTCGAGGTTGGACTTACCTAGTCGGACTATTTGTCCCAGGTAAACGTACTCGTCAATAACTTCGACCTTAGTGCTCTCGACAACTACGGGCATAGGTGTGACATTGACATTAAACATGATCTTTGTTTTGTCCATGTTCATCTTAAGACCTATCCGTTGGGAGGTCTATTGAGGTCATTGAGCTTAGTGCTTAAGTGCTCCAGCGATTCTGCCATAAGGACTATATCGTCGGCAAATCGAATTTGAGTGATGTACTCGCCATTGAAGTTAATACCGTATCCTTTCCAGTTCAGTAGCTATTAAACGTCTCCCAATGCAGCGGTGAAGAGTTTCGAGGATATAATGTCACCCTGTCTTACACTTCTCTGCAGTTGGATAGGTTTCGTACTCTGGTTCTTTAATCGGATAGCCATCGTAGCCCTACTGTATAAGCACTTCAGCACTTCAATATACCGACAGTCAACTTGGTACCGCTGAAGAAACTGTAACACCGCCCAAATTTCGACGGAATCAAAAGCTTTTCCATAGTCCACATATGCCAGGTAAAGTGGCAGATTGTATTCTTCGGACTTCTGTACAATTTGCCGAAGGGTATGTATGTGGTTTATGGTACTAAAGCCTTTTTAGAAACTGGCTTGCTTGGGGGGGGGGGGCTGGGAATCGTGGAGTCTGCTTGCGAGACGATTTGTATTGACTCCCGAAAACAGTGTAGAATGATTTGAAGAGGGTTTTTCTTGAAGAACAAGACCAACGCACTTCTGCTCCACGCCTCGGGAGTAGTACCTCAATGGAGGATGGAATTAAAGAGCTTCTGAAGGACTTCAAGTACCGGTTTTACACCCGCTTTCAGAAGCTCCGCTGTAATTCCATCCTCGCCCGGGGACTTGCCGTTTTTAAAGTGCTAGAGAGCCATTCTAATCTCGCTCAGACTGACGTCCGGGATATCATCGGAATAGTGTGGGATAAGACTTGCTCCTGGATCGTTACTCACACTTGCGTGTGGCTCGAACGATGATGTGTACAGCTGCGCATAGAACCTCTCAATCTCACTCAGAATCTCAGGTGTCCCGGAAACGATGCGCTCACACTCAGTCTTGACAGTTGACTCTTACTGGCAGACAGATCTCTGGCAAAGACTTTGGAGCCCTGGTTCAGCTCAATCGCTTCTTCAATGCGAGCTGTATTGAAGTTGCGTAAGTCCTACCGCATGCATTTCGAGATCTGTCTGTTCAGTTGCCTATATGCTGTCAAATCTGCTGATGACTGCATCTTCATCGCCCCTCTAACATCCATGAGATTAAGAGTGTGATCGGGGAGTTTTAGTATAATTACTCATCTTTCGATGTAGACGCTCACTATAACGGGTCACTAATAACGGGTTTACAAGATAGCCCCATCAAAAAAAATCTTGAATATTAATAAATAATATCCTTGTATAAAACGAGGTCTGCCAAGCGAATTATATGTTATGTAACGTGGTACGAGATTTAGCGTGCTGCGAAACTTTACGCACCTCCCGGCCGCCTACACGCTTTCTTATAAATAGCGTGCTATTGGATAGCATGCTATAAATTTATACTTTATAGTCTGTTGCATGCTATTGATTTATAGCATAGCCGTTTTCAATGAACAACTCTTAATCACAAGTCGCAACACTAGTTTCACCTTGTGAAGGTTAAAGTTAAAGGTGAAGTAGATCTTGGAGACAGCCGGGCCGGAAATTTTAACTTGAAATATCTTGCATCTACGTGGGTTACTTGCCTGCATTAAAAGTTGTGGGTATATATACATACTTAGTGATTATCTTCAAGGGGTCTGGGTATTTGAAGAGAGGTCAAAGAGGGCAACAGTCCTTCGAGTGTAATATCAGGTCAGTATTATGTCATTATATATAATCAAATTTCATATTTTCTTTAATATGCTAAAACACAGACATCATCAAACAAAACCCTGATTTAGTAATCTATTTTATAGTACATATGGAGTTATTTATTATTGCATCGGTCAGCGGTTTACTTTTTAAAATTTCCGAATATTTACCTCAAATAAAATATTTTACTGGCTAATGAAACTTACTGTTATATGTCAACAGATTCACACAAAGTACGGTCAATATGCCTATCAAATCCATTAAAGCTCGCCAGATTTTCGACTCACGTGGGAATCCTACCGTCGAAGTTGATTTGGTGAGTAGTTATTTCAAGTCTAACATTTTTTTTATTAATGATATATACCTAAGGCTTCTGTGGATACAAATGTAAGTAGGGTTACAAAAGTTGTTTGCCTTAGCAGTTCATTCCCCAGGCATGTCAAACCCTTTTATATCCTAAAGTTTTTTGAAATGTTAAGGATGGTTTAATGAAATATGAGGAGAATGAAAATATTGTTATGCTAGGATATTTTAATGTAAGGGTTGAGGTGTTAAGGTCTTGTTATAAAATAATATTGAGGGCATTTGATGATGAATGTATAAAAATGAGAGTGGTAAAAGCCTTCTACCAGTATGCTGGGGGAGAAATCTTTTCGTTGTAATAGTATACATATATTATACACCTTGAAATCCTGATAACTCAAACTTCAAGGGAAACGCTAAAAATGCCTAGTTAATGAGATTTTAACTTAAAAATATGCAATTTATAAATATATTTTTCGACTTGTAGAGTCATAAATAAATAAAAAATTGACTTATTAGTTTTTTCATGATACTGCTTGAATCAGGTCAGTAAACATTCCTTTAAATCAGGATACTTGTTTAATCCTCATCTTTTGCTAGACAAACTGCTACATGATTCATAATATCTAGCGGAAGGTTGCAAAGTAATAAATTATTTATCATAATATCTTAGTTTTATTTCTGGTATTGAGCTGTCATGTCTTTAACTCTAAAATGAAAAATTTGAGATTATCAATGCAGTTCTAAGTTGTTAGATTTCTCATACCTTTGTTAGTTAACAGCCAAATACAAGGGGACATTTTATAGTTCGTGGAATGGGGGGTGAGGAGTGGAAATAAAAATCCAAATTTATTTTTCCTTTTCAATATATTCACCTGCTACCCTAATACATTTTTCGGATCTAATAATTAACTTATATATACCCTCAAAAAAAAAATGATTTGGTCTGGTGGATGCAGCAACCTAAGTATGTGACATAAGTGAGAGAAAGAATGACAGGAATAATAATGTTACGGTGTGTAAGGTACTTATAGAAGTTGAAGCAAAGGACGTGAAAGTTTGGCTAAAATTACTAGCAACTAAATCTAGTATTTCTGGCTATATTAATGGTGAGGTTGAAAGAAGAAAGGTGTATTTGATGTCTAAATAAGAGACTAAAAGAACTAGTAGAATGGAACATCTAATAATTAATGAGAAAATATGAAAATGTTCTCAAATTGTCAATACTGCCAGGGGAAAGACAAAACATTCTATATGCTGTGCAAAATGTGAATAGATGAATTTAAATTGTCAAAGTATCAAGTTTAAAGAGATTGAAGTCATACTTTTAAAGTTTGTTTAAATTTAAGGATGCATATGTAGAAAATTAAGATATATTCTTTCTTCAGTATTTAATATTCATTAAGAAAGGTTAGCTGTAAATGACAGTGTAAAAAATGTATGATATAAGAAATTTGGTTTGGATGATGTTGTGACTAGGACTAAAAAAGGGATGCTTCGGTATCTTGAACTACGTAGAAGTAAGCAAAAAAAAAAGAAGAATGAGAAAAGAGTGTCAAGCAAATTTATGCTGCATAAATGTGTGAGCAGAGTCGGAAGTCTTTCTAGATGAAAGTTTATTAACCAAATTGGCAATATATTGAAGATGGGCTCCCCACTTCTGGTACTCTTAACTGACAAGCATGTATGCATGGATATTTGAATTCGAAAGAAGCACAAGAGGTGTGTCAGGATTGAGTAATATGAAAGTATAATCTATGCCTACCCCACTGGATGATATGAGAGTTTATGATATTTATTATGTAAATTATATTGATAACTAGAAATTTCATTTGTATTCATGTCATACTAAATAATTTACACTGTTAGAAGATTTTATCTATTAAGGTTTTTACTTTGTCATCCAGGTAACGGAGTTGGGTCTTTTCCGTGCTGCTGTTCCCTCGGGAGCCTCCACTGGCGTTCATGAAGCCCTAGAGCTTAGAGATAATGTAAAGAGTGAATATCATGGAAAGGGTGTCCTCACTGCAATAAAAAATATCAATGACATCATTGCACCGGAGCTCTTGAAACAGAATCTTGAAGTGACTCAACAAAAGGAGGTAAGTATTTTTTAGCATTTGGATGGAGCTAATAGTATTTTATATATATGCTTAAAGAACAAAATAATAAATAATTCATGTATTGGTGATTGTTCTAGATTGACGAATTTATGATCAACTTAGACGGGACTGAAAACAAGTCTAAGTTGGGTGCCAATGCAATTCTTGGTGTCTCCTTGGCAGTGGCTAAGGCTGGTGCAGCTAAGAAAGGTGTACCCCTTTACAAGCATTTAGCAGACTTGGCGGGTAATAGTGACATTGTTCTACCTGTACCTGCATTTAATGTCATTAATGGTGGCTCTCATGCCGGCAACAAACTTGCCATGCAAGAGTTTATGATTCTACCAACTGGTAAGTTGGTGGTTGTATCTCAATTTGTTCTCAGTAAGAAACAAAAATTGATTATGATGCAATAATTTTTAGGTGCTTCTTCATTCAGTGAAGCTATGCGGATGGGTTCTGAAGTTTATCATCATTTAAAAAAGATTATAAAAGAAAAGTTTGGACTTGACTCCACTGCTGTTGGGGATGAGGGTGGCTTTGCTCCCAATATCCAGAACAATAAAGATGCTCTGTTTTTAATTCAGGATGCTATTCAACAAGCTGGTTACACTGGCAAGGTATGTTGTATTATTGATGTAGTCATTACACATAATTATTTATTAGTAATGGATGTTTTCTAATAAATAATTATGTTTTTGTTTCCTCTATCCAATAAGTTGCTCTTACAAGCAAGATCATTGTGTCAAAGTATTAATAAAATTTGTAATAAAACACCTTTTTTTAGATTGAAATTGGAATGGATGTTGCTGCTTCAGAGTTCTTCAAGAATGGATCATACGATCTTGACTTTAAGAATCCAAAATCCAACCCAGCTGACTTTTTGTCATCTGATAAGCTTGCTGAGGTTTACCTTGACTTTATTAAGGATTTCCCAATGGTTTCCATTGAGGATCCCTTTGACCAAGATGACTGGGCTGCTTGGGCTAGTTTAACTGCTCGCACTCCCATTCAAATTGTTGGTGATGACCTTACGGTAATTAAGAAATTTTATTTATTTTGTTAATTATAATGGAATTAAAAAATTATATTATTAAAAATTTCAAATAAACTGTAACTGACTTATTACAAAAAGTTGTTTATAAGTAGTCTCAGGTTAATAATAGTTTGTTGTAATAAAATGGACACACTTTGAGCCGCAAAACTGGGCACTGACTTATTACATAATATGATCCAAAAGTACATGTCTAGCAATATCGTGAAGAAAACACTGATTTTGAGGTATTACTCTCGAGGTGATACAATAGGACTAATCAGTGTACCTACAGTTAACTTAGGTTCAACAAAGTAAAGAAATCCTATGCAATATGCAAACTAAAATGTAAATTTGATACCAAATGTCAGATTTCGGAAACTCTGTCGCCGCGCCGTGGCTTAAAAGCCTTCTTTCACGACAGACTTCCTTAAACTTGATACTATTAATAAACCACATTCTGTTATATTTACGGTCTATAAATATTTAATTACAGATTTCTAACGGTTTAAATTGGCTTGACCTGCAATAAGTTTTGAAATAATTCTAATATTATTTTTGAATTAGGTAACAAACCCAAAGCGTATTGCCACGGCGGTGGAAAAGAAGGCTTGCAACTGTTTACTTCTGAAGGTTAATCAAATTGGCAGTGTCACCGAGTCAATTAATGCTCATCTTTTGGCTAAGAAGAATGGATGGGGAACTATGGTTTCTCACAGGTAATAGCCATGTATATTTTGTTCATGCATTTAAATGTTGAAATGTGTTTCTTTATTCTCTTTTGTGTATTTTATACTTTTTGGTTACCAACTAAAAATGTAATATTCCAGGTCTGGAGAAACAGAGGATACATTTATTGCTGATTTAGTAGTTGGTCTGTCCACTGGCCAGATCAAGACTGGTGCACCTTGTCGTTCTGAGCGTCTTGCTAAGTATAACCAAATACTTCGTATTGAAGAGGAACTAGGTGCTGCAGCTAAGTATGCCGGAAAGAACTTCCGCAGACCTGTTTAAATACTATGATATACAGTATGAAAAGCATATTTGCATATAACTATCTACTTGGTAGAAGCTTATTGAGATATTTGCTCTTTCTTATTTTAGAAATTGTTTGCATATAGAGAAGTCATCATTGTATTTTTTGTGATTTTGTAAGTTCTCCAATCCGAAGTAAAAGATAGGCTGTTCTTATTTTTTGTGCAGAGTGTATGTTGAATAATTGAAAAAAATTTTATTTAAATTATTTTTAAGTCAAACTCTATTATGTACGATAGCAAGTATGTAATTAAAATAAATTAATTATGAAATATTTTATGAAGATATTTTTTTTTTAAATATACTTGTTATACCAATTATTTTTAAAGTAAAAAATATTTAATAAAAACAGAATTGGCTCGCTAGTAAGGTGCTGTGTGGTTGCGGCGTAGAAGAATTCATCATTCGCAATTCATACATGTCGTAAAAGGTTACGGAACTACGGGAACAATCGGATAGATCGTAAATAATATAGGATCTTCGGTTCTTATGAGCTTATGACAACAAAAAGGATAAAAAATCTTGGGGTATAGGGTGATCATAAAAAATGCGTATGGTGCAATGAGTTACTCCATAGAATACTATAATACATACATAATAGAATGGGGGGAGTGGGCGGAGCCCGTGTAGCCACTAACACGTCAATTCACACCTATAAATGTCAACACGATCAATCGTTTCCAATTTTCGTGTCAAGCGTCGTATAGAAAGAACAGCGGGAAATGGAATTTAAATAAGGGGGACTTATCCTACAACCAGTAAGTTAAACTATTTATATTTTGTAAATATTAGAAAAAGAAATAAAGTAATATTGATGTGTCAAAAATATTAATCAAACGTCTAAAATGTGTAAATTCGCTCAGTCGGTCTACAGCGAATCTGGTTTGTAGTAGTGATAATACGACATAGTTGCTTGTATGCGTGCTCCCAGCGACACCGATCCTCATACAAAATAACGTTGACAGCCATTCTATTGTGTATTATAGTATTTTATGAGTTACTCAGTGTGCCAACACAGAAATGTGAGTCATGCACCTATTTTGCTCTGATTAAGACTCAAACACAGCCTGTGTAACTGAATTTAGCGCGACAGAATGACCTCTGCCATCCTGACTGTCTAAATAACGTACGGTGTGTAAGAATTAGATTTTTTTTAAAGAATATTAACAATGCTATAAACATTACTAATAAAGTGATTCCACCCACGACATTTTTAGTTCGAGTTGAGATATGGGCCGAATATGGATGTCACCGAATACGAATATTCGGCCGAAAGTTCGGATAATCTTTTACCTAACCGAATATTCGGCCGACCATTATTCGCCAGGATCCCCTCGGTAATTAACCAATTTATGTCGAAACTTGTTACCATAAAGCGCTCGGAATTAGCGGTGGACATTGCCAAGGCATTCGACAGAGTCTGGCACGAGGGCCTTATCTACAAACTGTACGACTTAGGCCTCCCAGACCGTCTCGTTCGCCTTGTAGCCTCCTATCTGAAGGATCGTACCTTTCGTTTTAGACACGAAGGCACGCTATCCTCTACCCGTCAAATAAAAGCCTCCTATACATACTATTCACCAACGACATCCCTATCCCGTCGAATGGTGTCAAACTAGCCCTCTTTGCAGATGACACAGCCCTTTACTCCAAAGGCAACTCACTACCACAGATTCGGAACAAGATTCAAAAGTCAGTAAGCGACTTAGGAGCTTGGTTCCAAAAATGGCGTATCGACGTAAACCCGGAGAAAAGCTCCGCCGTTTGCTTCGAATATAAACGACGTCGTCTCACCACCCATGTCCCTGTCCGAACCCCTGTCCCATGGCAAACTAAAGCCAAATACCTAGGCGTCACCCTTGATGCAAGGCTCACTTTCGAGCCCCATATCAAGAAGGTTACTCGCACCGCACGTTTTTACATGAGTAGGCTCAACAGCATGTTGGGCAGACACAGTAAAATGTCCCTCCGCAACAAGCGAACCCTATATAAGGTCTGCATACGACCTGTCATGACCTACGCGGCCCCCATTTTTGCACATGCTAAGCCCAAAGCTATAAATGAATTTCAAATAGTTCAAAATCTATTCTGTCGTAGGGCCACTAACTCGCCCTATTATGTCCGTAATGCCGACCTACATCGAGACTTAGAGCTCCCAACAATCCAGCAATTCCTTAAATCACTCTCTGAGAGATTTTTCAAAGCCTCAGAGTCCCACCCAAATCATCTCATTCGTGAGACAGCTGCCTATGCAGCCCCTTTCCACACTCGCTATAGTGTGCGCAGACCGAGAAACTCTCTCTCGGACCCCCCCCAACAAGCTTTCGGCTGACCTGAACTGCCTCCTGGCGGCTCAGGCCGAGCCTCCATAACACATCCATTAATCTGCCTTAGTTAGGCACTCTTCTAAGCGGCTTTTCGCCGCTTGCGCCCTCCTTTCTGCCAAGGAGGGTCGCGTTCGTATACGGCTTAGAGATCTCTAGTCAGATCGTTAAGCCATTTCCTAAAAGGCGGTGTTTAGTGGGTAAAAGTCTCCACATAACCACGCAGCCGGCTGCGTGGTATGCTATGAGCATTCAACGCCTCCCTCCCCCGCTTTCCGGAGGGTTGCCCATATTTGCTTCGGGCGCAAAAAAAAAACATTGGCCCGAACCGAAGTAAACTGAACGACCTTCCAACGTGTGGACGCCGTCACCAACTCTCGGCCAATATATTCGCCACTGTGTTGGCCAACGTGTAGAGGCGCCGTTAGAGATTAGTTTCTTCGCGACTAAAACGTCATAAGCGCCAGGAATTTCATGGCACTTACGCGTATCGTTCAACGTAGTGTCGTTCGTACCACAAGTCGTTCCCATAGATTTTACATTTTTCCCGATTTTCATGAGCATTGTAACAACTCGAAAAACTTTAAATCAAAGAGTTTTATACGTTTTAGTGTCTACTTACCGATGAAAGGTTAAACCATCACTTTTTTATGTTTCGGAGGTTTACTGCAGTCTTTAACAACACAACCAGGCATTTTTAAGTTGTTATTCTCGTCTGCCACAAAGCGTGGCGCAATATCATACAAGGCGTTGTCTTCTCTATACGCTGTAGTAATAACGCAATGTAAAACTACAAGGAAACTTTTTGTTATGAAAAAATAAAAATCTTTATAACCAGAGTCTTGTATATGTTTCCTTTTTATTTAATCCATTAAGTCGAGATATTTCGAGCGTATAAAGAATGCCACATACATACCCAGAATACGCGTGGAAAATATAATCCTGGCTTTACTGTCGTGCAGTCGGGTAAAAAGTCTCAAAATGATATATACTCCATACCGTAAAAGAAAGTAAGTAGTAAGTAGAAAGTAAATGAAATACTTTTTACTTTAAATGATTTATTTAATATTATAATTTAGACTACAAGTTCGGCATAAAATATAAGAAAACTAAATTTTATGGTAAATGAATCTAACAATCCTTTTAATATACTTACATATTAGATACAGATAATAATAGGTCCATACATATGAAATTGGCGTTTTGTATGGGAGTAATATAAAGTCAATTTTTTTTAAATAATACTACTTTTTACGGATTTTATCGCGTATATTTAAATATTAGAATGGAGCTGGGAACGGATCAGTGTGCGGTACTCCATGTTGAAAGGGGAAGGGTTGCTAACTCTGAGGGCATAGATTTATCAACGTCAACTTAAAGACCCTTTCCGAGACTGAAACATACAGATACCTGAGCATGTCACAGAACATAGGTATCGATCAGGCTGGTATGAAGCAGTCAGTTTGCGACGTGTTTTATGCACGCTTGATCAAAGTGCTTAACAGCCTTTTGTCCGGTGTGAATAAGACACACGCATATAACGGTTGGGTCATGCCTGTCCTCATGTATACCTTTGGCATACTCAGGTGGACTCAGCTGAACTTAACGCCCTGGATAGAAAAGTCCGCACTATTATGACGTCCTATGACGTCCTCGGATGCATCATCCGAGATCGTCGGTAATGAGGCTGTACTTGCCACGTAAGCATGGTGGGCGTGGCTTCCTGAGCGCGCTCACCATGCATAATCGCGAAGTGTGCAGCCTCCGTAATTACTTCCTGGCGAGATTGAATGATCCATTCTATAAAGACGTCATTTCTCGTGATAAAGGACTTACCCCTCTATCCTTAGCCAACGAGCAATGGCAAGACCCGGCAGTGCAGAGCATTTCCGACCGGGAGACCGTATAGAAGGAGAAGGTGCTCAACGGGAAGTTCTGCAACGCTCTACATGAGCCTTTCTTATACACAGTCACAGCCTCCCTCCACTGGCTACGCTTTGGTGACCTCTTCAGGGAAACCGAGGGTTTTGTATGTGCAATACAGGATCAGGTTATTAAGACCAACAACTATTGGAGATGCATCCTAAAGGATGGCACCGTCAACATCTGACGAGCTTGCTCGCTCTGAAATACAGTCTCGTGGATCAGAAATTGCCGTATTACAAGTACTTGCCGGAAGCCGTGCTCGAAAATGATCGCGCCAGGCTCTATTGGGACCGAGCCATCATCACAGACAGGACTATTCTTGCGAATAAGCCTGATACTGTGCTGATGGACTGGGCACAGTCAAGGATATTTTTGGTCGACATTATCATTCCGTATGACGAGAGCCTCGTGAAAGCCGAAACAGATAAGCAAACAAAATATCTGGACCTGGCTCACGAGGTGACCGACATGTGGGGCAATCTGCCGACCGAAATTATTCCTGTGGTCGTCTCTGCAAACGGGCTAATCCCAGTCAGCCTCTCGGGTTATCTGAGGCGGCTGGGACTACGTGGCGGACCGCTCCAGGCTCAAATGCAGAAGCCGGTGCTCCTCGATACCGCCCGCATTGTCCGCCGGTTTCTTTCCCTTTCCCCCTAACCCTCGGCCGTTTGGTCTTCCCTGCCGAGGGCCTCCATATGGTTGGGCTTTTATTTATTTATGTGTTTTTATATTTATTTTATTTTATTGATAGATATGTATATTTATCTTTTCGTTTTCATTTATAATTATATATTTATACAACCTAACCAGATGAGAAACTATATACAAATAATAATATTTTAATTGCATAAAACATGGTTTAACGTTTCAGATCAGCGTGTTTTGCTAAGGTCATTCATAGCATGCAATTTTTTTTACGTTAAAATTTATGGTATAAAATTTAACCACTGATATAATTTTAATTTAAATAATCTGGTATTTAATATTTTTAAGTAATTAGGTATCTTATTATATATTTTTACAGACATAAATAAACAGTTTTTATTATATTTTCTTATTCTAGGAATATTGTTTAGTACGCTCGGTGACTACGAGGATTTACATCATCTACCGTTGTAAACAACGTTTTGTGCTCTCTCTACAAACATGCATACTTCAAGATATAAAGTGATGGTAGTGGTAACAAGGCAAGTTTTTTAAACGCCGATTGACACGATCCATTCGGTGTTAGCCGCTCTAATGCATTTTTTTGCGCAATAAATGCTTTATTTTGATCAGTGCTGTTGCCCCACATTGTCAGACCAGACCGCAGTAATGATTCTACGTATACATACATGGTAGAATATGACAGCGGTTTTTATGTTTTTTATTTGTTTAAGTGCATACACGAATTTATTTATTTTGATAGAAACATCGTTTACGTGCGTTTTCCAATTTATATCGTCATCTATAATTAAACCTAAAAATTTCGTATGACTAGCTGCTGTATTTTTCATTGTAATTAAGATTATGTTTATTATTAGTACATTTATTAAACTGTACATATAAAGATATTATTTATTATTATATATTATTATTTGTCTAAATTAATTTTTAAATTATGTATGTCAACCCAGTTAATTAAAGTATCTATTGTATTATTTATGTCAACTTAGTTTTTTTATTAGAAGTCACGATAATTGAGATTTCATCGGCAAATAGGATACCGTAGAACGTAGACAGAGAAACCTAAGAATACACTGACTTAATGATTTCTTATATTTACGCGAACACTACACATTGAAATAATACTAGTTTTTACGGAATTTATCGCGTATATTTAACTTTTTAATACCCGACGTTTCGAACGCTTTACAGCTACTCATGGTCACTGGGCGGGACTGAGATGTTCAACGTCCATATGTCATAGTTAACCGCGGTTACCATAGATTAAAATACACTGACTTATGCTTCGTCATATTGACAAAGTCATTTTAAGTACAACAGGAACAGGATCGGACCGAGAACACTTCTCTCTGGAACGCTATATTTATTTTTCCGGTATTCGGACGAGTAGAGTATTGTGTCCCCATTGAAGTGTAGGTCCCTAATTCCAATCTTTTCTAATTTCTGTAACACTAGGTTAAAGGCTTTAGATAAGTCAAAAAAACAGTCCCGTGGTAAAATTATTGTTATTGATATTTGTTAGTACTACTTAAAAGTGAGAAAATCGCTAAAGTTGTAAATTTATCTTTTTGGAAGCTGTACTGTTCGTTTGATATAATTATTAATACATATAGGTAAATAGGTAATATATTTGATTAAAACTACTTTTACGGATTATATGATTATATCGCGTGACAGGAACGTCGGGAATTAAAAACAAAAATAATTAAAAGTAAAATTGAACGCGATAAAATCCGTAAAAGTAGTTTTAATCAATGTATAGTGTTCGCGTAAATATAAGAAATCATTAGACAATATATTTGATAATATAAGGTACTTAAATATTTGTTACTAATCTTAATATCACTTACCAATATTTTTGGCTATATATTACTGAGTTTTGATAAACAATAAAATTCAATAGGGTTGGCGAGTTCCTTGTCTATAATACTTATCGATGTTATTTCCTACCCATGTCTGTCAACAAACAAAGTCTCCAACAACAGATAATTATCAAATGTTTATTAATTAATAGGTTTCCAACTTAACCTAGACTAAAATTATGGCTTAAAAGCATAAATACTGTGAATTGGCGTCCGAAACAAAATGATCATCTTTGTTCTAAGCATTTCACAGACAACTGTTTTATTACACATAAGAACCGCACCACTTTCTAAATGTGTAGTATACCGACAATATTTTCTGGTAGTACCAGTACCAGTAAGCA
>CAJQZP010000221.1:0-17332 GCA_907164705.1 Parnassius apollo | reverse complement strand
ACCAGTACCAGTAAGCATAAAAGTATTAGGTTATTATTTCGAATGATTTTTTTATTTCTTCCCTTCTCATTTTCAAGTGTAGAAAGGTCGCCTGATGATGTAAAATGATGAAAGGATACGGTATTAACGTCAATGGTGTGTACGTCACTCACCTTCGATTTATTAACGATGTAGTCCTTATGACAGAATCGATGGAGGACCTAAGCACTATGCTCAATGACCTCAATAGTGTCTCCCCATGGATAGGTCTTAAGATGATCATGAACAGAACAAAAGTCACGTGTAATGTCCATGGCAGACCTGTTTACCTAGGACTGGGACAAATAATCCGACTAGGTAAGTCCAACTTCGACCAAGAGGTCAATTGACGGATTAAACTCGGCTGGGCAGCGTTCGGGAGATTACAACATATTTTCTCGTCAGGCATACCTTAAAACTAGATTGTACAACCAGTCCGTGTTGCCAGTGATGACCTATGGATCTGAGACGTGGTTCTTCACTGCTGGCCGTATGAGAAAGCTGAAAGTCGCTCAGAGAGCTATAAAGAGGAGGAGGAGTTTTTAGGCGCAATAAACTTAGGAATGAGGATATCCACAGTAGAATCAGAGTGACAGACATCGCCCAACGGATTAGTAAATTGAAGTGGCAATTGACCGGCCATATAGCTCGAAGAACTGGTAACCGAGGGGGGAAGAAAGGTTCTCGAGTGACAGCCTCATACAGGCAGGTGAAGTGTAGGACATCCCCCCACTAGATGGAGTGACAACCTGGTAAGTTATGCAGGTAGTTGATGAATACAGGTGGCTCAGGACCGTGTTTTGTGGCATTCCTTGGGAGAGGCCTATGTTCAGCAGTGGACCTGTAAAGGGCTTTAATTATGATGAATAATAATGGCATTATATTAATATGATACATAAATAGAATGGACGTTACGGATAGAGCCCACCTTTCCATTCCATTTTCATTCCGTGTCCATCCTGTTTATTTGTTTATCTATTCCTACCTATAGGTAGGGTGTAGGATTTTTATCAATGTATTTTGCCACACTGTCCTTCCCTAATATTAGTTCTGTGGACGTTCACTTCTGCTGTCAGCGCCAAAATGGTGCAAATAAAATCGCCTCATCATATCACGGTGTATAGCCAGTTCAGCATAATTATCGTATAAATACATAAACACGTACCGCGTATAAAATAAAAACAAATTTTAAGAATATAAGGAGTTCAACTATAAGTAGCTGAACTCTTTATTCATATAACGTTTAATATACTTAAACAAAATTACATATCTTTTACAAGGTTGGTGCTGTTTTTCCATTCCATAGACACCTTTATTGATGTGCCATTAGCGAAACGAAAAACGTTATCGATAAATTCATTTAATTTATGACTTAGTAAATTTAAGGATTTTTATTAATTCGGTTCGTAATACTTATTTATGTCAATAAAAAGTTATGGAAGATGCATGTATGAAAGAATATCCGAGACCGATCTTGATGAACACTCGCGCTCACAATTGGACCCGGTAAGTGAGACTGTTGTCGGAATCTAGAAAACAGTCGTGCGAAACCGGGGCTGATCGTTAGTCATCATATAAAATTGGGATTAAAAACGGGATCCAACTCGTTTGCGTACCGTGTGTCTATCAAGACTTAGCATTCATAACTCCCTAAAATTTGTTTTTAAAGGAGGCGGTCCAAAATTGTATGAAGCGTAGGCCTAGTTTTGTATTAGTCGGGAAATATTATAATGAAGTAAAATATTAAACCACTTGATCGTCCAAATTCACGAATTTACAGTTATTTCATTGGTATTAATATTTTATTCTAACAAAGAACGCAACACCAAGAGCGGATAGATGCTACGCTACCAGGGGTATGACCTAAGACGTCCTTGCGCACACAAAAGCTTGGGGCCCTATTGGAAAGTAAAAAAATGAATGACAAAAACATTTTTCTGCTATGATCTTATATTTATGATAGTTAATTGGCAAAAATCTAATAATATGTCATTATTGAGGGCATCCACAACCTTTCTGCCACCAGGGCGGCGCCACTTTACAATGAGACAAAATATTTGACAGATTTCATAGCGGGGACGATAATTTTTAAGGAAAATTCTTTCCTAAAATTTCTTTCAAAAAAATAAAATATTCTATAACAACATCAATATGTTTATTCATCTTACTTACCTAGGCTTCAGTTGTCTAAAAATAACGATCGTAACAATTATTTGCTATAAAATCTAATATTTGTGGTTAAAATTATCATATTAGATAAATCATTTGCCGTTAAATCTTTTGAAGTGTTATTTTTAAACAGCACGAAATGATATTTTTATCTCATAGATTAAAAATACATAGATTGCCGAAAATAAAAAAAAATATCCAGGCCTTAAGTAAGGCGACTGTACAAACCGACAAAATAATTTAAATGGCGACGAAACGCGTACCACATATTTTCTACGTAGAAATCTGTCAATGCCACTTTTTCTGCCTAACTCTGCTATGTGTGGCTTGTCACTGCTCAGCATTGCCAGAAAGTCACTAACAACACCCTCATAATTCTTTGTCGGGTTATATTTTCCTAAAGCCAGTTATACATGTTGGCCGAGCGAATTCGAGCACCAACGTCTAGACAGCCCATTTGTCTAGCTTCGCCGATGCTCTTCGAGGCTTGCCTATCTGGCCGAGTGCAGGCAAGCGCCACCGTGTATACGGTTCGTTTAGCGTGCCTTGCCGCCGCTAGGGATCGCTCGCTATGACTCGTCCACTTCGGAACAGCGTCGGTTTTTCCGCACAAATCAAAGACGATCGCCAGCACTCGGCAAGTCGCGTCCACGCCACATGTTAAGCCAGCTATAAATGTTGGCTGAGCGAAGGCGAACACCAACATGTAGACAGACCATTTATTCAGCCTCGCCATTGTTCGTTGACGCTCGCCTAGCTGGCCGAGCGCAGGCGAACGACAATGTATAAAAGGTTAATTTGACGTGCCTTGCCGCCACTCGGGATTGCTATGACTCATCCACTTCGGAACAGTGCCGGTTTTTCTGCACGAATCAAAGGCACTCGCCTGCACTTGGCAAGTCGCGTCCACATGTTAGTCGACCATGTCTGTTACAGCTTGGCATCCGTTCCATTGAGATATTGATTCAATTAAGTTGCAACTTTAAGATAATTTCGACAATTTCACTATACTAACGAGGACAACTTTAAGTTTTTTAACTTTACTGTGGAGTACACTGACATAGTAATTATTTGACTCAAAAATAAATAGCAGAATCTGCAATAACTTTTACGTCATCCATATCATACCAATTCTCAATGACTACTAATTATGGTCAACATGTGAGCAGCTCCACAAAAAATCGTGAATATTGGCCTTGGAATTGGCCTTTCAAACTTGACCAATGTGTTAACTGTAGCACTCGCCTTGTATCAATTTTTACGTGGTAGAGCCATGCTGAGGTTATATTAGTTGTATAGTTGTAGCGCGAATGGGTCGACTCGATCAGGTAAGGACCACGCTCTCACAGAATACCAGCGTCAAATAGTAATGCTGCCGTGTTTCATATGGTGAGGGTAGAGATCCGGAGACCATTTTTTGATGCGCTTCGCTAATTTAAGCCCAAGGCTCTGACAGCGCGCGACATGTTATACTCCCGTTCGCTCGGGACCTTAATGGCGGGAAAATTTGTAAGTTAGAAAATTTTTTGCTATATTGCAAATTTTGCTATATTTTCACTTTGAGACAATATTTATGGATAAAACTTACAGGATTTCTTGTTGAATGTATAAACTATCGAATAAAATTATTTTTGGTTGCTAGAAATTGTAATAAAATACATAAATTACCCTGTATAGCATAGTAGTAGCATATACTTCAATTTTAGTGACAAAATTACATTGACTTATATATTACTAGCGTAAGGATAGGCCCATATAAATAATTTACTCATAACATTTTCATACAAGAAAAAGTAGCGCATCTGTCATAATTCTAACTTCATAACACGACGTAACCAGGGTCGGATTTCGTAATATAATTATACAATTTTTCCATTATTTCATAGTGTGTTGTATCTTAATAAAATTAGTCGAAAATACCGTAATTTTATTTTAAGGTCAACCGACTTGTATTGTTATTGAGTCCTTTTACTATTTAATATTAACCCTACAATATCGAGAATTTCTGTATTGTGCGTGGGTACTGCCTTGCATAGGTCGACGACATAACTTTGTATATGCATACATGATTTTATCGTGGTTGGTTAGTATAACTCAGTTGCAAGCCCATACGATTTAACGATTTCCTTTTTGCGATGATATTTTACAGGTAACAAAGAAAACGTAAGTAAAACAAATCAATCTTAAAGAGCTTTAGTTGAAGTTATTAACAATTTGATTTTGTTATATGTAATATTATTGTTATAATAATTAAGTATTAGAATAATTTAAAAGCTGAAAATAAAAGACGAAAAAGTTTGGATATTTTTGTGTATAACATTACAATTATTGTCCTTTAAATAAAACAATTTTTTAAATCTTTGCCTTTCAGTTCCCTTCCCCGTGTTTTCCATGATAGACTCGTGATGCATTCTGACATTTATATACTTCTTAATTATGGCTCGAATAAGGTGCAATCTATGATTCAATGTTGCCGGCTGATCAACAGAGTGCAAGTTTAAAACAGTGAAAGTGCTCTTTCCTATAAATTTTGCTAGTTTTTGTTGACAGAAACATATAGTCACTTTTTGCCATAAATTGGGGTCTATTATTGTTTTATATTTTTTTCGGTTTCTAGGCATAAATCAATCAGGTCCGGAGAAGGAAAGCAAAGTCCGCCCATATTTGTTAATTCAATCAGTTTATGAAAGAATAATTTTTCATTACTAAGCAGCCTATTTACACAAATTTCACACTTAATCTTTTTTGTTAAACTTCTGGCTACCCATCCGGCAATATACCCAACAATGAGTTCTATATTCTCTGTGAGGTGCCCAAAGACGTTTTCAGTTGGGTTATCCAAAGTATGCGATAACTGTGCACAGTTATTTGAATAAACTACATCATTTTCTTCCTGATATGTACATGTCGATGTGTCCATGGGCTTGTCTTCTTCTGCTTGACGATTCATTTCAGTGGTACAGTTAATATCATTTACAGATGAGACAGTTAATATTGGAAAATTATCCAAAGGAATACTGTTTCCAGTAAATGACGATTTTAGTGATATATACAACGCCTATACGTTCCTTTGAGTTGTATAGCGCTTGGGGTATCATTGTATCCACCGTGATTTCTTATCAAGCTAAAAAATAGCTCTAAATGATCGTGAGACAGGCGATATGTCGAAATGTACTTCAATTTAGAATTCGTCTCAACTAAATTTAAGTAGAGGAGTTTTAAACTTTCTAAGCACACATTCAATCCTAAGAATCCCATTTTGCTTCTAGATTCCAAAATACGTTTTTTTTTCTAATAATCATCATAATTCCTGGTGGTCTGTTATGTCGTTTAATCTTTCTTTTCACATTAGCAAAAAATTTTAGACCTTTAATGTAAACAATAGCCTCCTCAATAAAATTAAATATTTTTTCTTTATTTTTTGGAGAAATGGCTCTCTTGTATCCAGATTGATTGAATCTGCGAGAATTCAAAACATCGAATATATTATTGAATAAATTAATGAAATCGACTGTCGCACTACTTTCTGAAAAATAACTATATTGTAATATTTCGTTGCAGAGTGTCAGTGCTTTTGCAACACTTCGGCTTAGCAATTGAGTCGCTAATTTAACTTTCATTATTTGGTTTTTAAAATATATGTGTCTGTAGGTTAATTTATTAGCAAAATTTAGCCGCTCGTTTGTTTGGAGTTTTAAGAGCTGAATCAAAAATTTCCATTCTATTATTCGCTGATCTTTCTCGTTGAAAATTATCTTTTTTTTTTCGAACGCGTTCCTTACTAACTTTATCATGTGACATGCGTCCATGAAAACTACAATATTTACTTTTGTAACAGGGTGAGGGAATGTTGTTTTTAATTGACCTGTACTACTTATGTTGCAACCCAGAATGTTTGCAGCTTTAACATTCGTAGAACATCCATCGAATATGAGAGCTTCGACATTGACACCGACGGAATTACATTTTTCAAGACAAATATTAACAGTATTTGCTATAAGTTCACTAGTAAAACCATCCACTAAAAAATAACCAACTGGTATTTTCCAATTTTCGGAAAGACTAACGGGCATCATTACAAAAGCTTTAGTGGCTTTCTTTTTTTGTCAATTTTTTCATACCCCATGTCTACGTGACCAACATTTCTTTCGCCTTTCCATAATTTGGCCTGTCGAATGTTCATCTCATCAAAAATTAGACAGCATTCAACATTTTCTGACATACTGTCCCTCTTGAGTTTAAGCATTTCAAAGGATTCCTGTGTGAATCCAGGTTCGCCGTTAATGGAGCTATACCTATAACAAAGAGTACAATCAAACCTATGAAGTAAAATATATACGCGTCCGGTTTATAGCACATAACTAACAAGTCTTTATTAATTTACCATTTAGTCAAGGTTCTTGGGTGATGAAGACAACAGTCGAATTTTCGCCGTACATATTTATAGGCAGATGGAGAGTAAAAATTTAATGTCTTAGCAAATTTTCGAAGGGCGGGTGGATAAGATGGTCACTTTGTTTTTCTTGGCTTGTTTCTATTTCTACTCTATTTTTAAGCAATTGTAGTCTGTAAAGCTCTGTTATTTCGGCTTTTGTTCCAAGAGCAGACTCAATTTCCTCTGTGATATACTTCAGCTGTTTCAAATCTTCAATTATATATAGCAGTGATTTGTTTTTCTTTTTAACCTAGTATTCTGTTTTTTTTTAATTTTTTTTTCTTAGCTGAAACCCTTTGACGTTTTTCTAACCTATGAATTCTTTCTTTTAGGTGTACTTCCCTTGGCGTGTCAATATTGAATTGAGATCGATTGAAGGCCGGAGTTCTTCGTTCTCACAAACCTGTAAATAATTTATATAGATAAGGTTCTGAATATGGAGAATAAGTAAACAAAATTTATTTTACTGTAGATACGTAGGTATGCATGAGACCAATACCTCAGTCTCCAATCGCGGTATAGCCGATCCTTTCAGCCTTCGTAGTCCGGCTTTTGAAATATCAACATCTTTGTCACAAAAATGAGCAGAGCATAGTCTTGCGTATTTATGAGGCTTGAAATAAGGCTCTTTTCGTTGTTCCCTAATAATACTACTCCAAATCTCTTTACGTGTTGAATCATTTGGAAATCTGTAATTTATAAATTATTTGAAACGCAATTTGTCATGGCACATGTATAAACAGTCTTTATAAGTCTTCACCTATCCATTTTTACCAGAAGCTTGATGACGGCAGCAGCTTCTCTCAGTTTGCGTGTTAAAAAAAACAGAATTTTAAAATTATTTATGGATCAGATTTTCAGTTTCAATTAAGTAGTTATTGTTTCTTTTGTACTTCTTTCGTTTTACCCCTATTGAATATAGAAAAAATTAGGTACCAATGTTCAAAATTTAACTTACTCTAACTTCAAACAAAATAAAACAGAAATAAAAATAAAAACGTCAAATAACGAAACGTATAGATTATTCGCGTGATGCCAATATATCGGCGCATGGGAAAAAGAAACATGAAATGTCAAACGTGGTATAATATTGGACAATAATATTTTGAAAATAATATAATTTTATTTTCCATGTACAATATTTTTGAGGGTCTGAATCCAACCCTGGCGTAATCTTGGTAACGTAACTAAGCGGACTAACTGTAAAACTGTGTGTTGAAAATGAGTTTATATAATAATTTAATTATAACAAAATTAATGTAAGGTTTACTTACCTATGATAAGATATCCCATGTTCCTTTTTTTCCTTGTATCGTAATTTTTGCATCCATTTACAACGCAACTAGGCATATTTATGACAAGATGACAATCAAATCTGTCCTGCGCGCGCACCACTGACGAACGATTCGCGTTGGCCCTAATTTAGGGCCAACGCACTGGTCCGTTTTAGTAGTTCGGTCGGCCCGGTCCTTACGCTAGTAATATATAAGTCAATGCAAAATTACTACTAATTTGAATTCTACGCTTTTGTTTTTGGAGAAATTTATATGAAAATGTTTGGAAATATGTATATTTTTATGTTTTATATGTTTCCATTCGTTAGTCATACCAAAATATTAAAATATTAAAAAATTAAAAAAAAAACAATAATAATATTTTATCTGTGTGATTTCAAAAATAATTATGTGTGAATTTGAAATAAATACAACGTAAAGTTATTTGAAATATGTAAGAAAACTATTTTTACTTACATTTTACACTAAAAATAAATGAGAATTTGAAAAATAACACATTTATGACCCAACCGCCAAAATGGGTCTTCCAGATTTTGAAGTACTTTTGGCAATTTACTTTTCACTTTTTATACCACAAATTATATATCTACGTGTTCACTATATTACAAGGAATATAAAAAAGTATAATACTTTCGTTTTTAGTCCAGACACAAATATAAAATTCTATAAAAAGACGGAGCACCTTCATCAAAACGACACGTGGAACGCCGAAAGTTCAGAGTGATTTCTTTTTTTTTTTCTAAGAAACATTGCCAGGTTATGGTTTAAAATAAAAGAGAATATCTTTGTCTTTGATACTATTATCTATTGCATATTGTCTTTGGTTTTGTTTTAAAGGAAAAAATAGTTTTTTCATAAGGCAGTACATCCGTTCCGACCTGATCTAATTCGACCCGTACCAGAGCCGACGTAAGGTAGGTATTGTATGATCTGATTAGATCGGTAGCCGAGTCAATGGGATAAAATGTCAAATCTGTGTGGTTGCCGTTTAGTGGTAAACGAGCTACTTTGTTTTATTCAGTGTAAAATCGACGTGATTGATGAAGTCAGTTTACTACAAATATGTGAATCTAATTTTACGGAGGAAGAAATTGATCGTGCAAAGGCGCTTCTGTTAGATATAATAATTCTTCGATTCTTCAATAACTCGACGAGTGACACGTAAAGGGGAGGGGAAAAACAAAAGGCTTCTTCAGGATATCATAAAAATTCTTAAAGAAACGGAGCCTTCTAGCCTTCCAGTGTTTGTGGCGAAGAACCTCAATAGGCTTCCGCCCGTAACATTTGATCACGTTGATGTAACCAGTCTTTTAAAGGACATAGTTCTGTTAAAACAAGAATTATTCAACATTAAAAATGTATTGGCTACGCAATCAGATTTGGAGAACCTACGTAAAGATTTAGAACAACAACATACTCGTGATAATAAATTAGAAAAAGAAGGTAGTAAAGATAAAAATAGTAGCTTTGTTTCTATTGAAACTCAAATAAGAAACGACCGATCACCAGTGATACTACGCACTTTTGGAGGGGAGAGAGGGAGGAGCGCTGAGAGTGCATCGCAATCGCATCCGCGCTCGACCTCGGCTTTTGTAGCAAAGAGAAGTGTGTCGAGAGAGGACGTACGTATGCGTATTGAACGTCCGTCTGCAACTACAAGTACGAGTACGGTAACTGTGTTAGGCGAGACTGACGATACGATAACTAACCACATAAATACGTCTGCACCATTACGTAGACAAAAAGAGGTTAACCTGACAACAAATAAGGACGAAGGGTTTGTGCCCGTGTCTTATAAAAAGAAAAATAGGAATAGGCAGGGTAGGGCGGCCGTGCAACCACTAGGAGATTCGCTTATCCGAGCTGCTCCTAGATCTCTTTACTTATATGTATCACGTTTAGACGTGTCAACGACTGCTGATAAGCTTGAGGAGTATATTAAGTGTAAAGGTGAACAAGCGATAAGTGTTGAACGTATTGAACCTTTTAAAGTGACTAACTTTGCTTCTTTTAAGGTAAGGATTAATTTTGACAGAAAACATATTTTTATGAATGAGGACTTCTGGCCTGTAGGCATAGTGTTTAGAAATTTCTGACAAAGTAATTCCGTAAGGCATGAAGTTCGTTAGTTTTAATTGTCAGTCAATTAAGAGAAGTGTTGATCACGTTAGAGAACTGTGTAAAGAGTTTGATGTGGTGGCTCTTCAAGAGACCTGGCTGCTTCCCCATGAGCTATCTTTTTGGTCAACAATTCATACCGAGTTCTCTTCACATGGTACCTCTGCGGTCGATTCTTCATCCGGAATATTAAAAGGGAGACCATATGGAGGTGTGGCCCTCTTGTGGAGAACTGCGTTATTTAATAATGTTGACTTAGTAAATTGTAACGATTCGCGAATTTGTGCTATAAAATCGTGTATTAATGGGAATTGTCATATGTATTTTTCTGTTTATATGCCTCAAAACAATCTTGAAAATTTACCTGAATTTACAAATATTTTATGTATAATCAAAAGTTTATTAGAAAATCATTTCGTAAATGTGGCTATTGCCTTAGGAGACTATAATGCGAATATTAACACGTTATTTAGCAACGAATTAATAAAATTTTGTTCTGAAAATGATTTGATTTGCGCAGACCTTAAATTTTTTAAAGATTTTGAAAATATTTTTACATACGTTAGTTATGCTCATGGCACAAAGAGCTGGCTTGATCATTGCATCGTAACTCGGGTCGCGTGGTCGGCGTTATCAAGAGTATATATTAAATGATGTATTTTGGTCGGACCACTGGCCTCTCGCATTCGAATTTAACTTTAACATAATTGCGGTTGAGAGAATTGTGGTTAATCACGCTAAATCTAGGAACCTTATTTCTTGGGGTAAGAGAAGTGGGGATGAGATTAAAGCGTATGAGTGGTGGTGTAGTTATCTCTTATCAGAATTTAATTGGGACTATCTGCGCTTAATTTCTTCTTGCGATGGCTGTACTTGCGACTCACACAAAGGTTTTCTCGTTAGAATTTATAAGAAATTTATCGAAAGTCTTCATACATCCGCTATTAAAAGCCACGTAAGTCGGGTAGGGTATGGAGTGTCATCGCGTAAACGTAAAGGCACGCCGGGCTGGAATGATGTAGTAAAATCAGCGTATGTGGATGCTAAAGTAAACTTATCAAGGTGGATCGACGGTCTGTGGACGATCCACCTTGATAAGCTCTGGTTCTCTCTATGATATGATGAAGCAAAGTAGGTCTATATTTAAAGGTCGCTTAAAGTGGTGCCAGAAAAATGAAAATAAGATTTTATTGGAGCGGATAAGTAACGCATGTATAGACAAAAACTTTTCTAAATTTTGGCAACATACATCAAAACTATGCAACATAAGGGTTGGAGTTCCGGTCTGCGTGGATGGTGTTAGCGATAAAAAACAGATAGCTAATAATTTTAAACAGAACTTTTTGTTGAATGACTGCTATACTAGTGGTGGCCCTTCTGCGATAGATACACTTGATATGCCTGTTTTATCATATACTCATATTGATGAGAGTATGGTGTATAATGCCCTTAAAAAGATGCACCTTGGTAAAGCGTGTGGTCATGACCACATTTCGGTAGAACATCTACGTTGCGGGTTGTGGTGTTTCTCTCGGTTTTTATTAACGCGTGTTTAAAACACTCATTTTTGCCTCCTGACCTAATAAAATGCGTGGTTAGCCCTATTGTCAAAAGTAAAACCGTTAGCGATACGATCAGTTCCAATTATAGGCCTATCTCAAACGCTACAACCTGTGCAAAACTATTTGAGTCTATTATTCTGGATATTTTATCGAAATTTATTTTTATAAGTGACGCTCAGTTTGGTTTTAAAAAAGGTAGCTCTACTGAGTTGGCTATTTTTTCCTTAAAACAAATAGTAACGTATTACGTGTCACGACGAACAAAAGTATACGCTTGTTTTTTGGACTTGAGTCGCTCCTTCGATAGGGTAAACTATATCATCCTGTGGGATAAGTTAAAACTGGTGGGTGTTCCTTCCGACATAATTAGAATCCTTATTAATTGGTATAATACGCAGGTTAATGTAGTTAACTGGGATGGCTCGCTTTCGGACGAGTTTGTACTGACTAGGGGGGGTTAGGCAGGGTGGGCTGACTTCTCCTCTGCTGTTTAACCTTTACGTTAACGCTCTAATTGAGGAGCTCAATGAAACGGGTATCGGCTGTCATGTAGGTGGGAAATGTGTAAACAATCTTAGTTACGCAGACGATATGGTTTTATTGAGCCCCTCAATCGGAGCCTTGAGGAAGTTAATTTCTATTTGTGAGAGATACGCAGCAAGCCACGATTTAGTTTATAATGCAGACAAGTCTGTGGCAATGGTCTTTGGAGCGCATAGTAAAGATGTTTGTTTGCCATTATACCTGAACGGCAAAAATTTGAAGTTTGTGACGAGCTTTCGATATTTAGGACATATCGTATCGAGTGACCTGAAGGATGATCAGGACATGGACAGAGAAAGGCGGTCCCTTGCTGTACGTGCAAATATGATTGGCAGGAAATTTAATAAATGCGAGCGAGATGCTAAAATATTACTATTTAAAACCTATTGCCAATCGCTTTACACACCGCATCTCTGGACTAAATTTAAAAAGGAAAACTATCGAATTTTTAAGGTTCAATATAACGATTCGTTCAGAATATTATTTCGTTTTCCGAGGTATTGTAGTGCATCTACAATGTTCGCTGAGGCTCGCGTACCGACGCTCGATGCTTTGATAAGACATCGTGTGGTCACATTTAGAAGTAATCTTCTCAAATCTGGAAACACGATTATACTAATTTTAACACAAAATTGTAGTGAAATATTTAAATATTAGTCTACTATGTTAAGATGTAAGTTTTAATTTGTTTGGTGGCATTTATTTAATTTATATTTATTTTTGTATTTCAGTTTATTTCAATTTTTCTTATGTTTGTTGATTATAAGTAATTATGTTTCTTTTTTACAGGCCTTTGTTGTCTGTCAATAAATGATTATTATTATTATTATTATTTACTTAAAACGAGGCATTCCACCTAAGTCCTCACGGATGACAACGCATCTGCATTTTGATTCGTAATCGAGGATAGTTGTAGATGTCTATGGGCCACGGCAACCACTTACCATCAGGTAGACTGTGTGCTCGTTTGTCATCCTATCCTATAAAAAAAATTGCCTACGCTCGCGTTGGCTTCGGCTTGGCTAACATGTATTGCCGGGGTAAAACAGATAAAAGATTGTATAGCGTAAGCGAACAAGGCCGGTGCTTTCGTCACGGGGACCCGTGACGATAGGGCACCCTGAGCACGGTCCCTTATGATAAACACGGTACTGAATAGATGTCGTTTTGACGTTAGCTGTCAACTGTCAAGAGGTTATTGATCCATTTACTGACGGCTATTTCAGTTCTGAAATGTTGTGTTAAGTATCCTTATCACTAAAACAAAACCAAATCGACAAAGAAATCCACAAGAATCACAATAGGGGCATTCATAGCTCACAATTAGACTACATAACCAAACTTGGAATAAATAAAAATATCACGCTTCCTACATGTTTTCTTAAATCAAGATACTTATCAGAAATGATATTTGACAAATAACTGTATCTTTTTTATATGACTGGAAGGACGCCATTTTGTGAAACCATCAAAAACTTGGGATCGCTTTTTTTATTTTTAGCAAGTTATTTAGTTTGATTTATTCACTTATATTATTTTTGATAAAATCCCTGAATTTTTCGATTTTTTACGGAATAGTGTGTATAGACGTGGTCTGAAATGGACCGTTTCCTTTGCGAAACTAATATTTGCAATGTAATATAATTATCATCATCACTATAAAACGATTTACTTGATCGTTAGATTAATAAGTTATTTTCTTTATATTTTAATTCAATTAATAAAGTAATAAACATAACTAAACAAAAACGAGTCTATCGATGTCGATTTTTGCTAACATTGTCATCACAATCACTGTAGATTGAAGTCATGTCTTGTAAAGTAACGTCACATATAATAATACCACAATAGGATGTCTTTTTTCTAGTAAATCAGAAGATACGAGTGTACTTTCTTTCATATTTGGTATAATATAAAGAGACCAAAGATGACCACTTGACATTCCTATTTTCACGCAAGATTTACACGCAACATCTTTCAATAGCTTCGTCTCTTATTGAGTTATTTGATATTATAAATTAATTCACTATTAATTAGTTAATAATTAATTAGAATCCCGAATCAGAATTCCGAAACGGAATTACGAATGAATGTGACCGACCTTACTCTAAACCAAAAAGGGTGAAAAAAGGTTTATCAACTGACAACTGTCGTTGACATTTGTTCATTTGTTTACCACATTTGACAATGACAACCCATCAAATATCAATGGGTGTGTTTGGCAGAAAAAAGCGCTAGCAAGCGCTTACTAGCGCTGAAATAGTTTTCGGCCAGGACACGATTACTACTTCAGTAGCGCTGACACAATCCGCCATTTTGCTTATTTAATTTGTTTTGAAATAGAGTTTATAAGTTGTTTTGTGCAATATTAGTTTTAAGTAATATAATAACGTGAATAAACATATACATGTTATTAAAAATTCATGATTGGTAAGTTTTTAATATGAATACTTTACAAACATATATTTAAATTAGGTTAGGTTCCTCGGTTAAAACTAACATCGTGTCCTGGAGGAAAATAGCTACTTACGATTTGACAGCGTTTACCGCTTACGATCGCCATTTTGCTTATAAGCGCTTGCTAGCGCTTTTTTCTGCCAAACGCACCCAATGTCTATTGTCTATCAGAATTATTTTCTGTCAGAGTCAAAATCTATGTTGAATAATCAAATGTTAAATTAAATTTCGTTCCTTGAAATATATTAAAATAGTTAAACATGGTACGAGTAACGACCTTCCTTTGTCGTATACCGGTAATAAAATTCCGCAAAGGAGGTTCAGCTCATTCTGCAGGGGGCAGTCCTTCTATTCCAACTACAACTTCATCGACTGGTGCAGCACCTGCTGCGAACACCGCTGCTGTGGTACGCTAATATTTTCTACTCTGATTTGATTTGATTTGTTAATATACATGTCCCTGACTAACATTGACCTGCCACTATTTGTCTTTTTAGATACGAAGTCCTATTTTATAAAAGATAACAAAAAACACTATATTGGTTATACCCAACAATAATTTTCAAAGTATGTGCAGTGCTTCTCTATAAGTTACCGCTCTTTATCAATTATTTAAAATCTAAAGTACTGCAACCATGAATCTGGCCAACTTTTCCTTATATGATTGTTTGACTTCAAGTTTTTACAATAATTAAATTACCCTTATGATTAGGAATAAAAATTCCTAATTTGCATAAACCCAGCTGGATACTTTTTTATTTTTAAAAATTAATCTACTCTTATTTTTCACTATAGTTAAATTATTTAATTATAGTCAACCAAATCTAAGAAATACATCGTGACAGCTGTCAGAATTAATGCACCAAGCATGCCAACGAAAAAATGGGAACATACAATATTCAGTTCCTAAAAAATTTTTTATTGATTATTTAGAATTGGTAATCATATACAGTTTGGTTTGAATAATACCAAAATAAATTTATAATGGATAATTCTAAACACAAGATATAACACTTTCTTCATATTTGTTGTTACTGCTTATTTCTAGAGGTAAAGTTATAATTGAAACTAGATTAAAAATAAATTTATTCAATCACTTTCAGTACAACTAGTTTAGCTGTCATTGTTTTATATTCAATAATGCAGTCAAAATTAATATCTCTTTCAAAATCATACATATTTAATTTTTTTTGTTTTTCTACCACTTGCCCAATCAGTCTTTGTGACATGGACACATGCTTCAACGAATATAGAAAAAACAGTCCAAAAAGTTGTGTCACAAGATAGAAAGACAAACACAAAATTGCGCTCAGTAAGCTCCCAAAATGGCGGGAGATTGAAATTATATAGTAGTTTTTTCAGCGCCAGCCTTGTATATAAGTTTATTGGCTTACACAAATTTACGTTGACAAAGTTCAAAAATTAAACTTGTTTTACTGATGATTCATGTAATTTAAGGAATTTTAAAAATAAAAATTTAACTAAACAAAATACATTAAAAATATTAATAATTCAATTATTTGAATATTTTTACCGATTAAGCAACTAAGTCTTGGTGTCTCTTGTAGCATAACAATAACATAACATATTACTTTGAAAATTTGTACCTCAAAAACCTCATAATATTATTATGTGTGATTAGTTGATTTCTGTATTATTTCTTGTTTGCATTTCTTAGTTCTTAATTGATGTTAATGCGAATTTTATGCTACTATTGGATGATTATTTTATTTAGTCTGAGATTGGAAATGGTAATTCATGTAATAATTAGTTGCTGGCAATTCTTAATTTAATAATCCATTAATTTCTCAACAATTTTAAACAGAATATGCTACTATAATTGCAGAATTATACTGCATTAAATTAACATTTGATTTAATGCAGTATAATTGTGATTTGAATTACTTAACCCATTCACGGACGGTACCAGTAAAATCTGTGTTCTAGAATGACACAATAAATTTCCATATAAATATACTTGACGTTTATATACGTAGTGCTGCCATAATATTAGATGTTTTGAAGACTTTGTGACAGAAACGTTTTATCACGTCATCGTTTACATACGTTCTGTCATAGTTAATACAACTAATAAGATGTGTCTAAAACAAACAAAATAACCAGTAAGATACCATTTTCATAGAGCAATATTATTTATAATACAGTTCACAATAAAACAACAAAAAAACAATTACATAAATAATACTTACGATGCTTTTGTGTGTCGACGAAGTTTACTACGAATCGCTCCTGTGAAGCTAAAACGCACGTGCGCCCCACTCGTGACACAGTCGGACTAAATGTAGGAACACTGGAGGCGTGCGGGACGTATAATCACGTTGTGCGTGTGTGTGTAGCGTTGCCACACGTTGCCAAGAACACATTTTTTAAATGTTTAAAAAGATATTCCATATGATAATAAAGCTCAGAGTATTTGATATATTGTGACACAAGCTCCAAATCATAGAATTTTTATATAAAAGTTCATCGGAAATGAACGTTCCGCCGTACATGTTCTTTTATTTTTGAACGTCATGGTATGTTGTGTCATATCAAAACCATACATTAAGACGTACTATCACGTACCGCCCGTGAAAGTGTTAAAGTAAATATTGTTAATATCAACAAATGTGCAAAATATTTATAATAACTTTTAAGGGTTATTCCGTTTATCCTAAAGAATCCACCCTAGGGTGCATTTGGATACTCAGTAATGTGTGTCTGTCTGTCCACCT